>PVIR01031467.1:0-19420 GCA_004026965.1 Petromus typicus
GGATTCCACAGCAGGATAAACACTTGTGTCCAATGTAAGTGTGCAGCAGCAAATGAGTGGTAGGAATCTGCTCTATCTTGGCCACCCGCTGAGGTTACATGAAGTAGCTGTCGATTCCAACATCTGTCTCTCTATTGGGTGCTAAGTTTCTTGAGGTTCTGTTTGAACACAACTCTGGCTCTTCACATCAAGCAACAGAGTCATAGAGCAAGTATTTGCTTGCAAAATGAATGATACATAACAGGTTTTGATAGTGTTTAATGAAATTCAACTTCCAGTGCATAAGGTTCTTAACAATGGAACAACTAGTGTTGATATCAAATCACTTTCATTTGTTATTTTAGGAGCCAAAGTGCAACATGGAATATGAAGCCAGTTTGTTCGAACTCTAATCTATTAAGTTCCTGTCTTGCAGTTTGGGCTGTCTGATCCAGAGCCTAGTTCTGTGGAAACTCTAGGTGAGACCAATACAGTCTTTACTAAAGGGATCCAAGGAATATGGACATAGATGATTCAGTGAAGGTCTTGCATTTTTCACTAGATCTTTTCTGAGCTCAATACCTCAGTTCTACTCATAGGGCTTCTGAAGATCAAATTGAATCTCTGGTTTTGAACCCTGGCCTGTTTTGCTGATTCTCCCTTTATCCAGTGATATTAGGACCATGATTCCTTAAATCATGTTAACAAGTAGAGCTAGAATGTCTTACTAAAATGTGGATCTGAGTCTGACACCTGGATTTCACCCCTCTCTGGAACGACTCATCGTCTATTTGAAAATTTATATTCACAGATACAACTCTAGCTGTACAGTTACTGGACACATATTCCATCCTTGTCCACAGGTTTGTGCAATATCACACCTGGGTGAGTGTGCATTGAGCTCTTGTAGTCACAAAGACCTAATAGATCTGTCCATTATGGAGTCTCATGTGTTTTCCTTTGTATCTCTTGCAGCTGCTATAACATACTGCACAAATTGCAGATGCCCAGGTTTCTAATCCTGACTCTGTGAGGTTTTGTGACCTTCATAGATCTGCTGTTTACCTTTATGAGGCTTATTCTATTTTTGTGAAAAGTTAAGAATATGAACTGGTCTACTTTGGTTTCTCAAGTTTCATTATTCTTAAATGTGTTTGTTTCATGGCCTTGAAAAAGCACTAACTCAAGTACACCATATATGTCTTCATCTCGTTGTTCTTCTTGTGGAGATGAAAGATACACCAAGACCATAAGTAGTAACTTAAAAAGAAATCTGTCTGTTTTAAAGTCATTAGTCTATGGTCAACTCTATTGTCAAATAGGAATGTATTCTGAAAAGAGAAATTTAAGTACCTAATAGTTTCCTTCATTCATTTTTTTCCATTCAGAATTGATCTTTTCTCAACTTCTTTATTGGAGGAAATGTAATTTTTTATTATACTATAACATCTCATTTGGTAAACTTCCAACTGTCTTCTATCTATTAAAAACCAAATACAAAGTGAGACTCTTTCCATTCCAGAGATTTATCTTCTTTTCAACGGGTCTATTCTTTTTCCAAAGGCCTAACAGAGTTAGAGTAGAGATGGGCTCCATTTCTTTAGGAAGAGCTTAAGTCAATCTTGACAAAAATGTTTTAAATATGCTAAAATTTACTCATTTTTTTGTACTGTAAATTGTCTCCTCAGTTTTTGGATACCACTAGACAGATGATCAATGGTCCTTAGGACTTCAGATTCCAGCTTGGATTAAGACTTAATTACACAAGTGTGTCTGAAGCCTATGTGGAGAGGAAGACAAAAGGATCTCACCATCGTGGAAAGGGTATCAGTGAGACATTGCGTTCTACTCTTTTATGGCCACTATTTTATAAATCTTCACCTGTCTCTGTATTGCTCTTGTAGAAATAAGTGACAACAACCAAAGGAGAAAAGCAAAGACTATTTATCCAGAGCTTGCTGTACCAAAGGCATTAGCTAGTGTCACATATGAGTGGCAGGCACAAGACAGGCAAGGTGTATAGTGGGGAAAGTGAAAGCTTTCAGGTCTGACCTGAGTGTGGGCTTCTTACCGGAAGTGCCTTGATGGAAGGTGTGGATTCGGAACAGCTAGAGAAAGGTGACATGGAAAGAGGGTCCCTACATTATTGTTTAGGGCCACTTGTCTGACCTTCTGTGATTGGTCATAGTATGGAAATGGAGACAAAATAAGGGAAGAGATTAATTTCTAACAAAATACTGGTCACTTTTAATGGGCAGTTGCAGGAGTTATCATCTAACTTCCAGGATTATTACTGAAGATATCAGTTTGGCTTTGCAGAGGTCTGATGTTGAAGGCTACTTCTTTGCTGTTCACTACAGGAGAAGTGGTAAGTTTCCAGATTGCTACAGCTAGGAGAGGAGGTGTTATTTTCCTCTGAGATCTCAATGCTGTCCATTTCTATGCTGTCTATTTCTCCTCTTAAATTTTTATCCTCTTTACTCCAAATCTCTTTGTCAGCTTTGCTTTTCATTTTATTTTTGTTTCTGTATTTTCTCAGGATCCAGTAAAAATTGAGGAAGAGGGAAGAGGAATATAGAAAGTGACCAATATTCAATGCATGGAAAAACAAATTTTATTAATTCACATCAAGCTCTCGACAGTTCCTCCATTCAGAAAAGGATGGAAAACTCAGACAAATTAGTGATCAAAAGAAGTGTATATACATTAATAAATATTAAATGTCATATTGATATTTGGCTATCCATAAACACTACATTAAAATGCTTTTCTGTATAAGTTTCCTAAGAGATAAAAACCTTAAATCTGCAAATATGATTCAACACTTTTTGGAGGTGAGATTGTACTGAACACATTACAGTTTCAGACTTTGCCAACACAGAGAACTATTTTGAGATAAGGTAGCAGAAAAATTAGCATCACTTCCAATGTGTACTTCCAAAATATTTAATTCCACTTATTTTAGATATGAAGAATGGTGATTAAATGTGATCACTGGCCTAAAAATGCTTCCTCTTTAAAGATTCGCTTAGATCCACAAATTAAGGTTTCCAGGAAGTGAATGTTTTCTATTCCCTGAAATATCATATATGAAGAAGTAAACCTGATTTAGTAAGCAGCAAGACAGGGAAACATTTAAATGAAGAAATAAAAGTGAAATCTTTATAAAACACCTATTTCCAAGTGCTAAAACCCTATATCAAAGTACTACAAATATAGAAATACTTCATATTCATGGTAGATTTGTAAAATTTGTATTTCACACTTCTCTATGTGAAAAGTATTGTGAATAGGATTCTTCCACTCTTTTGGATTTTTTTAAACATTAGTTAAGCATCTTCGAGCATTTTGTGTGATACACTCTTAGCTCAGAATAATACAATGTTTCTAAAGGAAACCTAAGGAAGCAGACAAGTTAGTCGGCCTATGGCAGCCACCTCCCTGGCAACAAATGGACCCAAGAACAGCATTTTGTAGTGATCTAGTAGTGGAAGCTGAATTATTGTTCACAGCAATTTTACTAATACATCCCAGCCCAATGAGTCACCCCTCATGGCCAATTGCTTACATTATCAAGCAGAACAGAAATACATTCACGTGTATTGGCATGATCCATTACTGGATCTACGAAATGAGCTCCTACTTTAATAACCCTTCAAACTTCACCTGGACAGGATAAACAAATATTTAACCAACCAATTGTGCTAGAATATATAACATTAGAATATTTCGAGTTGTATTTAAAATTTTGTGTCTTTGTTTTCTCATTGAAAGCAATTAACCAATGTACACACAGGTATACTATGCTAAAATGCTAGCCACGTGAAAATGTGAGGCATTTTCTGGTGTGGCTTACAGAAAAGATATAACTTGATTAATATAGAAGGGACAGGAAGTGGAATAAAATTTTCTCTGGAAAGCACATTGAGTCTAAAAAGTTTTGAACTGCAAGTGAATCATTTATTTGAGGCAACTTAAAACCATTTAGAAAAATAAGTAGTGATGTTACTGTGTTTGAAAGGAGGAAGCAGCTTATTTGAGGTAACAATAGTGTCTCTGTCCCCGTGGCCATGCGGCACCATTATGATCATCACTCATCATTTATGATACAAGGTACTTTTTAGCTTCAGAATATTTGGTGCCTTTATCAAAATTTCCACACATCACTATGAGGCAGTGGCCTATAGCAACCTGGGTGTCACACAGTCTTTTTGAACAGCATCTAGGAATGTTATTTACTGAATCATCACAGGTGGGAACAGAACATCAGTATTTATCATCATCTCTAAAAAACAGGGTCCATTATCTGACCAAACCTGGAAAGTATTTGCTTCTAATATTCTCCCAGGAAGGCATGCTCCTGTGCTGCATGTCACACTGTGGACACGCATGGATTTTTCATTGTCCTTAGCATGGATTCTCTGTGCCCACAGCATGCTTATGTTGTGTCATCAGTCACTTAACACAGTGTCTGGACATCTTCCACTCCGTGTTCTTTAGAGAATAATCCCACAAACTGAAATAAAGTGTTGTAAAATGTTTTCTAAATATAAGATAAGGATAGCATCAGGATAGCATCAGATGCTAGAGAAGGATCTCAAAGAATCACATTCTCATCATATGTTTTTTAACACTGCCTTGAACATCTCTGGTGACTCATCAGTGCTGATCATAGTTCCAAAAAGACACAATCCTGAACACTGTCATCACAAAGGCTGAATTCCAGGAACATTTGTTCCTTGCAATCTAAAACTTCATTTTTACAATCTCCAAAGAGTAAAATCCTGAGAGCTGAACATCAGAAAGTCCAAATCCTGAGAACTGCACTTCTCACTGGCAAGCAGGAATGCTGCAGCCTAAGGAGAGAGAGAGAGAAAGCAGAATTCTGGCTAAGAGATTACTAATCCGGTGTTCATGAAACCTTGAGAGCTTTCACTGATACAAACAGCCTGCTGCATGTGCCACCTCTGGATAAAGCAATGACAAAAACTTTAGTTTACATTCTCCACTTGACCGCATTAGTGTTCTGTTCAGGTGTCAAAATTCCAAAAGCACTGAATTTAATTAAAGCTCTCTGTGCCAGAAGCAGTCAACAAAGTTCAAACATAATCACATGCTGTATAGGATAGGAAATAAAATGATATTGCCATTTGATCCCTGTAACTGTTTTGACCAATTTTGTGATCTGTGTATGAATACAAGCAGAATGGAATCCCAGCTACCGTAGACAACATGGAAATATGGTGCCCAGTGCAGGCAATTTACATGGGGAGCATATAGGACAGTGTACATCAAATGAGAGAAGCAGTTTGAAAATAGCAATCCCACTTAAAACTGAGTGTAAACCCATTCTTCCAGCACAGTCAATCTCTAAAAGAAATAGAAGTAAAGCAAATATTTACCATACTCCAAGACATCAAAGTGCAATAATGACTATTATACTCTGCCAGCCTTTAGCCTTCCCTTTATCCATGCAGTCTGCCACAATCTACCCCTATAGTAAGGTTTTACTCATGTAAAACTTGTGGTCTGTTTTTTAAAAAAATTTTCCATTATTTTAAATTACTAGCATTAGTATTTAAATCAAGGGCATAAAAGTATGAGATGTAGTGTGATAATTTAATGCTTGGACACAATATCTGCTAATCCAACCAGCTAATCCATCCATCCCATCCCCTGGTTGCTGAATTTAGTTTCTAGTTTCCAGCTTTCCTCTTTGAAGTCTACATAAAATATACAACAGTTTACTGTAAGATAGAATCACTGTGCTGTGCTTTAGAACACCACAATTTATTATTTCTATCTGTGTTTTGGTAAATGTTTCCCAACTCCCTCCTCTGCTCCTTCCCCTAAACCCTTTCCAGCCTCTTCTAATCACCATTACACCTGTAGTGCAGTTGAAAGTATATATGATGTTTGTCTCTATGCACTTGACATAATTAATATAATATCTTCTGGTTCTATCCACTTTGTCTCAAAAGGTGGAATATCATGTTTATGGCAGTTGATATTCCATTGTGTACATATGCCATATTTTTCTTATTCATCCACTGATAAGCCTCCAGATTCATTCACATTTTAACTACTCTAAAGTGTGAAGCAACAGATATAGACGGGATGTACAGGTATCATTTGGCTGAGCTGTTTTTAATTTCCTTCGAGTGTATACCCAGAAGAGAAGTGGCTGCATCAGATAATACATTTGTTTGTATTTTTTTTCTGAGGAATCTGTGTACTGTTTCCCACAATGGGTATAACAATTTATAGTCCCATCAACAGTGTGTGAGGTTTATACTTTATTTTTTGCTAAAATTTATTTGTTTTTATTAATAAAAGCAATTCATGTGGAGAAAGAGGATGTTCCATGTGATTTTGATTTCCCTCCCAACTCAGGTTAAGCACTGTTTCAGAAATTTGTTCCCCATTTGGATTTAAGTTTTTAGAGGTATCTATTTATACAATGTACCAATTGTAACAGAATATGTAAGGTTTTAAGAAAGCACCTGCATGTCCTATATTTTGTGCCCCGTAATCTTTTGTACCATGATGAGTTTTCTAATTTTGGCCCGTTTCGTAGGTTGTGTCTTCATACCGCTGATTGTTTTCTTTGTGACCCAGAACGTTCTTATTTTGATATCACATTGATCTATCTTTGGTTGTGTTGCTTATGTTTTGAGGTCTTATTGAAAACCACCTTTCCTCTCCCTTATTTTTCCAGCATTTTCAACATCTCAGATATTGTATAACATCTTGGGTGCTTGACTTAGTTTGAGGTGACTTTCTTGTAGGGTGAGAGATAAGAGTATAGTTTTACCTTTGCATATGGCTATCCAGTTTGCCTAACACCATGTGCAGAAGGACTGCTCTTTCTGATGTGCATATATTTGGCATCTTTGTCAAACAGAAGCTGACTACAAATGTATGGGGTTATTTCTTGAAACCTTCTTCTGTTGGTCAGTTTATTTTAATGCCAATACTTTTCATTATAGAACCTCTGTGTTATTTTTAGAAGTGAAATAATTTTTGTGTGTTTAAGTATGTTCTTTTTATTCAAGATTACTTTGGATATTTGGGGTCTTCTGTCCTTTAACATAAATTTTAGGATAATTTTTTCTACTTATGTAAAGGCTGTCATTGGGATTTTCTTAGGGATCAAAATAAATAACTATATAATAGGACAGTTTAACAATATTAATTGTTCTACTCCATACATATGGAGAAAGTCCTCATTGTTTATATCTTCCTCAATCTCTTTCATTGGGTTTTTAGAGATATTTTGTTTAGTTGGTCATAATTATTCATAGCCTTTTTATAGCTATAGTGAACAAAATTGTTTTCATGATTTCTTACCACTACTATTGCTGGTATGCTGATATTGTAATATGCAACCTTACTCAGTACACTTTTAGTTCTATTATTAGCCTTCCCATGGAGTTTTTAGGTGTTTCAGTGTATGGACTCATAACTTAAGATCTACTTTGATTTTTTTTTCTGTTCCTATTTCTGTTATTTATTGGTCTTACCTAATTTGTCCAAGTAACACTTCCCCTTCTATGCTAAGAAAAACAGTGTCTTAACATCAATTTTAGAGGAAAGCTTTCAGATTCTCCCCACTCAGGATAACTCTGGCTGTGGATTTGTTACATAAGCCTTCAGGTTACTGAGCTATGTTCTGTCTCTACTTAATCTCAGTCATCATTATGAAGGGTGTGGAATTTCACTGAAATATTTTTCTGCATCTTTTGAGATAATCATACTATTATTTTTTTTGATGAGAGGTATTCTGTTTGATTTACAAAACTTGAAGTATCTTTGTATTCTTAACGATCAAGGGATCAATTCAACCAGATGTTGTACACATTGATTTTGTCATCAAATGGCACATTCCTTGGACTACACCATCACTAAGGCCACACAATAAGCCTCGGCCACATGTTAAAGTTGAAATGCTTTCATCCATCGTTGCTGACCCCAGTGGAACACAATTAGAATTGGACAATGAAAGTCCCCTGCAAAGTAATGCAAGTGCATGTCACAGAAGGACATGCTATCAGAGAACCACTAACAAAAGAAATAAAAAGTGTGTTTTTAAATTTTGTTAAAATAATAAATAATAACAAAATAATAAAACAAGTGAAGCAAAACTGAAGAGATACAGCAAGAACACTACCAAGATGAACTTTTAAAGTAAGGAAAATATTCTAAACACCTGATAATTAAATAGTAATACATAGAGAGAAAATTACACGAATAGCCTAACTGGTTAGTTAGAAGTAAACTAAAATCCAATTGCAATATGTGAATTTCAGTGGGACACAGGAAGAGCAGATCTATGAAATCTGAGTGTTAAAGACTTTCATCAGAGAAATCTCAAGCTGATAATCTGAATATCTAGATATATTAATTTAGACATTTTTAAGAGTAAAACAAAACAAAAAGAAAATCCAAACAAGCAACAGCAAATTTATAGATAAACAATGAAATTGAAGCAGAAAATCGATATATAAGCCTCTAAAAAGACCTATAAAGAAGAATTATAACACATAAATTGACAGCATTAGAGATGAAACAGAGGGTGAAACTGTAGACCTTTCAATTCTCAGAAGGATAATAAGAAAATATTATGAAATAGTTGACATATATAAGCACAAAAACTTAAATTAAATCATGGAAGTGTAAACTAGTATAATGTGTCCAAACAAAATAGAAAATTTGAATATCTCCATAATTATAAAGGAATTTCATTTTTAACAAAAGAAAAAAAACAACTGCACCAAAGAATATTAGTCCTAGATGATTTTATTGGTAAATTATGCCTGAGACCTTTTTTTTTTTTGAGACAGGTCTCACTTTGCAGTTCAGGCTGGCCCTGAGCTCAGCCTTGAACTCACAGCAATCCTCCTGCCTCTGCCTCCCCAGTGGTGGAATTATAGGATTGAGTCACTACACCCAGCACTGTGGTATATGGTACTGATTGCTGGTGGGTGTGAGTCTCCACACCCAATATTGTTGTATGTGCTTACCAGGACTGAACCTGGGCCCTTGTGCTTGCCAAACGGGTGCTGGACCCACTGAGCTAAACCTCCAGGCCATGCCTGAGTTTAAAGTAGAAATAATATCAAATCTACATAATCTCTTTCAAAATAGAAAAGACAAAATTTTGCAAATCTCTATCCTTAATTCCTAAAGCAAACAAAAATATCACAAGAGGACTGCTATCCAAATCTTTCATGAATATAAATAAAATAATCATTAATAAAATATTAATAGATTTAAGCACAGCATGAAAACAATTACATAGATTGTGACAAGTTGAAATGTTGTGCTTCTCTAATATTTGATTATTAATCAATGCTGTCTCCTGTATTAAGTAAAGAAGAAAATCATATCAATCAATGTAGAAATTGATTCAGAAAAATTCAATAGTAATTCATGTTAAAATGCAACTAGGAATAGAAGAAAGCTTCCTCAACTCAACAAATAGTTTCTATTTTTTTTAAAAGCTGCAACAAGCATTATCCTCAAAGTATAAAAACCATAAATCTTTTTCCTCAATAATTAATATCAAGCAGAGATATACATTCTTATCATTTTTATTCAACTTTGTAACTTGAAATTGTAGACATTTTGCTGCAAGGCAAAATATGTATATAAACAGGCATTATATGTGGAAATATAAAACTGTTACTACTCACAGTTATATGGTGATGTGTGTACTATATCACAAGGAATTTACAAGAAGTTCCAAAGATGACAGATGAGCTCAGTACATTTCTAACTACATAAAAAAATACAAAAAACATAATTCCATACATTATTTATGAACCAGTGAACACCAAAATTATAAAATTTAAAACTACTTGTGACTACACATGAAATATAAAATATTTCAATATTAATGAAAGGAAGATTTATAAATATTCTTAAAAATACAAAGAATAGTTTAAAAAATCAATGAAGGCATAAATTTGACATAGTGAGAATATCAGTTCTCTGCATCTTGGCACATAAGTGTAACAATTTCTATCAAAATACCAGAAAACTTTTAAAGATATGAACTAAATTTTTGTTGCAGTTAATGAAAATGCAAATGAATCAAAAGAGCTAAGTCAATTTGATAAAGACCAAAGAGAGATATTTAATGTAATTAGAAAAATATTGATTATATAGTATAGAAAGAGCACAGATAAATGAAACAAGATATATGATCTAAAAATGGAGCCATGAGAACTTGCTCAATTGAATTTTGAGAAATGAATGTGATTAAATGGGTAGTATAGAATATTCAACAATGGCTTTGGAGCAATTGAACATTCACATGGAACTAAAAATGAAGTTTGACATGTTTATTTAATTACTGTCTTAAAATGGACTGTGGCTATACATGTAAAACAGTGAAATACTTAGCACAAGAGAAAATCCCTAATATCTCAGGCTAAGGTGTTTCCAAACTTGGCACCAGAAGCATGATCAGCCAGCAGAAACAGCCACAAAGACAATACCACAAAATTAAAGACATCGCTCTGTAAGGATGAAAAGACAATACAGAGAAATAAATATTTAACAACCAAGTATCTCACACAGGACGTGTATCTAAAATCTATAGAGATCTCAACTCAACAGTTATGAGTTAAATTAAAGCAAAACTCCACTTAGAAAATGGGCCAAAGCCTTAATAAGATAATTCACCATAAAAGATATTTAAATGTTACAGAAGCATCTGAAGATAATCATGATTGTCATTAGATAAAAGTTAAAAATGGAAGATGGAAGTTAAAATTACAATTAAATATCAACACACACACACACACGCACACACACACACACCCCAAAACCTGTAGCAGGTGTGTACGTATTTAAAAAACCATCTGGTGGTGAGGATGTAGCTGAATGAGACCACTTACAAATTCTTTAATTGAAATGTAGAATGTTACACACAGGTTGGAAAATGGTCTGGCAGTTTGGCTGCTAGGCCTGCCATGGCTGCCTGACACACTCATTTCATCCTGGACACTTACCTCAAAGAAATAAGGAACTGTGTCCATGCTAATATCTGTCTGGCACTATTTGTAAGAACTTCATTGATAGTAGCCTCAAAATAGAAATCAACCTGGAAGCCCTTCTGTGAGTCAATATATGAACTCTGGCACATGTGTAACAATGAAGAAAAGGAGCAATTAAAAAGAAATAAAGAATCAATGAAACAACCTGGAAAAAATTCCCCAAATTCATGCTCATTGAGAAAATGAACAGATTATATATTCTATAAGATCATCTGTGTAACTTTTTAAAATTTTTTATTGGTACGTTTCATATACCCATAATGATCACATTCAACATTGAGAATTTGTACCAGGATATGACCTGACTTAATTCTCATTTTTCCTCATTCTCCTACCCAAGCTACAACTCTCTGTCCCCTATATACAATAGCTTTATTTCCTTCTTTAACCATCACATTTTTTTCTTTCCCTTCATTACTTACCCCTACATCCCATTTCCCTTTGAATATTTTCTGTTTCACAATACCTATCATACATTCTAGAACTCATTTACTTCTTCAGTTTCTCATATCAGAGAAAAGATATGATATATACACATCTATAAATTATTTTTTTCGCTTACGTGTATGTCTTCAAGTTATGTCCATTTGAGTATAAATGACCCAAATGTATCCTTTTTTATGGCAGAGTAATACTGCATTTTATAGAAAACCACATCTTCTTTATCCAGTCTCTGGCTGATGAGCATTTGGGTTGTTTCTAAGATGTAGCTATCACAACCTGAGCTGCTATGAACATGAGTACACAAATGTTGTTGTGATACAAATCTTTTAATTCTTTTGTGTATATCCCTTACGGGAAAAGCACAGTCAAATGGGTCCTCTAATCCTAGTTTTGTAACAATTTTAGAGTAAGAAAATTCTAGTTTTCTTACAGTTACTATTTGTGTGATACATCTTTGCAATTTTTTCACTCTCAACCCATGTGCGTGCTTGAAATTCAGTTGTGTCTCCTGATGGTAGAACATGGAGCACCAGTGATACGAATAGTGTTTAATCCAGTCTGATGTTCTGTCTTTGGTTTGGGCTATCTATTATTTGCTGTTTTATTTTTATTTTGGGTTTGTTTTCTGTCTCTTTTATTTTTACTATTGTTCAGTGAGTTAAACTTTTATAATTCCATAAGTATCTTTCAGTGTATCTCTCACAAATTCTTGTATTATAGCACATTTACATAAGTTATTTACAACTGTTGATATTTTACCAGTTTGAGTGGAGTCTAGAAATGAGACATCCATGTACTTTTCATCTTGTATAATTTTCAAACATTTTGTACATTTAGAGCCACATCCAATAATACATAAAATACAAGATATTTCACATAGTGAGGAAAACCTATCATCTTTGCCTCTTGTTGCTCTTTGCATTGTTCTGATTTCCTGTTGTTAATGTTCCCTCCATTGTTGCTGCCTTTCTGTTCCCAGGATTCCTCCAGGGATGAATCATTACAAATAAGGCTGCTGACAAAGGTTCTTTTCATTCTCCTTCAGCAGAGAATGTTTTCACTCCTACTTCTCTCCTTAGAAATATTTTCACTGACTATAGAATATCTGTGTTCAGATTTCTCTTCTTATTCTTTTTTTTTGTTTTCGGTACTGTGTCTCATCTGTCTATGCTCCCTGGCTTCTTTGATGAGAAATGTGCTGCTGGCTGGAACATTTCCTCTCCATAGAGAGGAAAGAAATTGTTTCCTTTCCTAAATGATTTTAAGATTTCCTTTACTTACACTTCGTAGAATTTTGATTATTCTCTTAAAATTTTCTTTTTAATGAAGAATTTTACATATTTATGAAGTACAATGTGATGCTTCCTGTTGACTTGAATTTACAGTTAGAATCACTCAACTTTTTGCAACTCATAAGTATATAAAAATATATGTCAGTCAAAATAAAAACAAAAGATAAAGAAGTTATCCCTGCAGAAAGTAGAGAATATTCTAGGCAATGAAAGGGGAAAGGAAAAGCAGAATTCAGCCCAAACTGACACTGAGCTGTAGTTAGGGACCCGTGACATCCTGAAATTCTCTTGCAAGTACCATTTTCACTTTGACTTTCCTCATCCTATCAAGACCTTGTCCTCCTGTAGTCTGCTTATGTAGAAATTAGATGAGCTTCCAGACTTTGGCTTTGATTGTCTCTGTCCTGCTGCAAAAGTTGCTGGTCACCAGCTGAAGACCAGCTCTGTCTGAAGTCATAGTTATAAAAGCAGTAACGTGTTCTATCGTGTTCAGTCTCCCAAACACCAGGCGTGGACAAGGAAGAGAAAAGAAAAGGAGCACTTGCATAGATCTCTCACGGACTAGACATTAAAAGGCAGCGTTGTGCTCCTAATTTTGACATGCTTCAAATTCTAGTTTGTATAAGTTATCGTCTGTACTTGAGACATCATTCTCCTCCTCCTGGGAAGACAAAAATCTTAGAAATGAAGATTTCAGCAATTCAGGTCGCATCTCTCTTAGGGTAACTGTGTTCACTGATTTCCAGTGTCCATACTGGATGAAATACTGTGTCATAACCACTACACAAAGTACGTGCCTGGCCCTTGTTTCCTGGGAGTAAAAGGAAATAAATGCTAACTAATGTGTGTGTGTGTGTGTGTGTGTGTGTGTGTGTGTGTGTGTGTGTGAGAGAGGTTATTTATACATGGAATCTTGATGTACTTTTTCATTGAGTTTATTGGTACATTCTAGATGTACTTTAAAAAATGAGAGTACAACATGGGGTAAAAATAGTTTGATTTCTTCTGAAAGAAATATATATGCAAGAAAATGGTGACCTTACCAAAGGTAAAGCTGAATATGTCCAGGTTTTCTACCTTAGTGTATATTTCCTCCTCTCATGGTTTGAATTTGAGAATTTGAATTTGAATTCAAAATTCAAAATTTGAATTTTGTTTCCCCCAAACCCCGTGTTTAAAAGGGAACTGGAATATGGAGGTTCTTACGCATCCATGGATTTGTTCTCTAAGGAGTCAGGAGCCAAGAGTGCTGCTGGAAGCTAGGACCTGGTTAGAGATCCAGGAGGTTCATCTCGTGCCTTGCTCTTGCCCCCAGCCTCTGCCTCCTGGCACCCCGACAAGAGGAGCTTCCTGCCTGGCTGGCTGCCCATCACGCTGTCTGTGCCTGGGAGCAGCCACTGTGGCCTGAAACTTCGTAAACTTTGAGACAACACAAAGCCCCCCTCTCCTCCGTTTTCCTCTCCTCTCCCCTCCCCTCCCTTCCCCTCTCCTCTCCTCTCCTCTCCTCTCCTCTCCTCTCCTCAGTTGTGGTGTCCAGTGTGGCTCCACCATTCAAGAAAGTGACCAAGATATCTGTCGGTCACTTCCTTGTGCTGGAAGCACCAAGTTAACTAGTACTTTGCTCAGGAAAATAAGACACAGACACATAGACAGCATCTCCTTCTTCAGATCTTGGGAGCTCAACCCAGAGAAGAATAAGACTTGACAAGCAGGAAGAGCATGGAGGAGATTTGTTTTTAAATGATGCAAACACCAACTGTCAGGCTCAAAGGAAAATAATATGCAAGGCAGAAGTAAAAATGAATGATGACTTAATCGGGGCATGATTAGAGAGGGTACTGAACACTTTACTTCTTTTTCCTTTTCAGAATCAATGCAAAATTTATAGCTAAACATGAATTTAGCAAGGATTCAGATAGAGTTTGTCATTTGTCTTTCTGGGATTAGTTTTGATTTTTCAGCTTTGACTAGAAATTAAATCTCTTCTCTTTCTCTCCCTCTCTCTCTCTTTTCAAATGTATTCCAAAGCGTGATGTGCAAGTTGCATTAAAAATGTATCAGAAGGGAAGAGTCCACTCAGTCAGATTTGAGAACTGTTGAATGAAGGCAAGTTGTGTGTCTTTTTTCATGGGACTAGCTGTACTTCTTGACCCGACTGGACTGAAGAAGCCAGCTGCCAGCCAACATGACAGCAAAAGCACACAGCTTGTGAGAACAACACCAACAAAACCCTACACATTTTATATTTTTTAATTTTTATTTTTCTTTCTATGTAACAAAAATATACCACAAAATGTGAGGTTGACTTCAGCTGTCACTCAGTGTGCCCAGCTTTGTGCACTTATAACTTTCCAAAGCAAAGACCACTCATCCAATTCTTACCCTCCTCCTCCAGAACGTTTGCGTCCTACAGCCTGAAGGTGACCTATGGACCACACTGGGGACTGTACCCTCCTTATTCTTCCCCTTCTCTTACTTTGTAAAAGACACCCTGAATGGAATTGCATCTGTGCCTAGTTGTAATGATGCCACTTTCGTTGTGAAGAATTCACTCTAATATAAGTTGAAAATCAACATGATAAAACTTGGATTATATGAAAATATCTCAGAGATTGTATAATAGATTATATATAAATAATCAAGAAAACAGTGAAGAATAGGAGTCAAGTGATATAGAAAATTTCCTAACAGAGATAATAGTTTAAAAAGTCAGTGTAAAATAATTAGTATGACGATGGCTTAGAATAGAGAATATTTGTTATTTTTATTGTGGGGAGAGCTTGAAATATAGATTGTTACTTTATAGAATGTGGGAAGAAATATTTCAAGACCCATTAAAATTAAATATACTCTTACTATTTAACACTGAGTTCCCAAGTTTAGTATCTGTCTATTGCAAAAATATTAATATATAAACATAATAATACATACCATCTATATATATGCATACAGAATAGTGTGTAGTGAAGAAATAATACAAATAATTTTCTCACTGTAAATCTGGAAGTTTGTATAAAGATTCACAGTATCCTATAAAAAGTGCGTGAAAACCTGGACAGACTAAATGGAAACTTCTTAAACCCCTTAGAGTAATTTGCATAAGAAGACAGGCAGGCCCTGCCCAAAGAGAAAGATAAACAGATCAGCTTTTGTGACAGAGCACAGGAAGAGAGAGTCATCATACAATCAGGCAAAAGGAATCAATAGCATTTTAATAAGTTGCTCCTCCGGACAGTGTGAAGAGGAGCATGGCATAATACAACAATGAAGGGCACAGATGCCAGAGGTGACTGCATTCGTTTGCAAATGATTTTCCGTAGAATCTAATCAGGTAGTCAAAAAGAATTCTGGTGGTAGGACAAGAACGTAAAAGGAGGTGGACACACACAGTGCCGCTGAGGGAAAACCACAGAGCCCATCACTCCCAATCTGCCCTCAGGAGCTTCTTATTTGAAAGATGCATAAATGCTACTACCTACAGTGTACACGTAAAAGCCCATGTTGGTAGATGGGATGATACAAGGAAAAACAAAAGGAAACAAATATGTTCTACTGTAGAGAAAAAAAATGAGGCTTAGATGTTACTGTGAATGATACTTCCGATGGAGGTGTGCTCTTCGAAGTAATTGTGCACAGACACGAGGAGAGCATGGCTGCAGCGGGCAGCTGAGACAGAAAGATCAAGTAAGCTCTTCACTGAGGCAGACACCCTGGGTGGTTGAACTGAGGTGGGACCACAGGTTCCTTCACCAGCTCCACACAATACTCTTCTCTGTCAGAAGAACAACAGCTGTCGTGCAGCATGGAAGAAACTTGCAGTGCACGTGCAGATGGGCCTAAGAGGAAAGGCGGTGACCCTGATCATCCAACTCAAGGAAAAGTCCCGGCAGTTCCTCCCTTGTGTACAAGGCAACAGCCCATCCACCTTAGACTTTCTTTGGTAGTGGGATATTGGTACCAATGAGTTTTAGACATTCACCACATTGTGCAAACTTCGTTACCATTCATGCTAGGAGAACGGTTTTTTGTTTTGTTTTGTTCTTTTTTTTAAATCTTTATTGGTACATTAAATATACACATCATGATTGCACTCCATAATGGGGATTTGTACCAGTATAAGACACAACTTAATTCTCATTTTTTCTCATAGCCCTACCCACCCTACCACCCCCCCATATACATAAAATTTGTTTCCTTACTTTTTTGTTACAATCTCAACATTGTCCCCTTTCACCTTATTTTACATTGAACATTTTCTATTTCACAATATATAACATACAATGCTAGGACTCATTTACATCTTTATTTTCTCATACCAGAGAAAAGATGCGATATGTACCTATCTGTGCCCTATTTATTTCACTTACAAGGATATCCTCAAGGTATGTCCATTTAAGTAGAAATGATTCAAACTTATCATTTTTTATGGCAGAGTAGTACTCCAAGGAGAACAGTTCTTAATCTTAAAAGAAACTGTATCATTCAGGTATTATCACTCATAATTTAACTCTTCCCTCTCTCTCCAGCTCCTTACAGCCTTTGATCTACTCTCTATAATTATAGATTTTTCTATACTGGATATTTCACATAAATGGAGTCAGGTAACATGAGGCCTTTTGAGACTGACGTCTAATGGTCAATGTGCTGTTTCCTAGGCTCTTAATATTGTAGAATGTGTCCATATCCCATTCTTGTTTATAGCTGGATGGTACGACACACCTTACTTACCCATTCATCAGCTGAGGGATATCCATGCTGTTTTCACCTTTAATTTTTAGGTTACTATGAACACTGCTGCAAATGATACTAACACATACCTCTTTGTGCAGATATTTGTTTTCTTTTGTAGGGGCCCTATACTTAATGAGTAGAATTCATTGGACAAATCATAACTGTTTAACTTTGCAAAGCAGTGTGGAACAGTTTTCATAAGTTGTTGCCTGATTTTCTTTCTCAGCAACAGTGTATGAAGGTTGGAATTTATTCATAATTCTTTCAGCACTGGGTTATTGATCTTTGGATTGATAGTCATCCTAGTAGATGAGAAATGGTACCTAACTGTAGCATTTTAGTGTCAATTTGTCAATTTCTGCAAGGAATCCATCTAGATTATAAAGTATCCTTATAGATATTTTTTCAATTTGTACATCACCATGAAGAGTCTTCTCCATTTAGCATTATTAAGTCTCAATCCACAAGAAGATTTTCCCAGTTTATCTAGACTTTTTCAAACCTCTTTTTATAATATTACATAGTGCAGAGTATAAATCTGATATTGATTTTATAAAATTATTAGAGTATCTTATATATTATGATGTTTTCACAGATGGGAGTATTTTCTTAGCTTTATTTTTATATAGTTCCTTGCGAGTGTGTAGAAAAACAATTGAGGTTTGTGTGTCAGTCATATATTCTGAAAATTTGCTGAACTTGCTTATGAGTTCTACAATGTTTCTAGAGAATTCCCCAGCATGATCTGCAGACAAGATGGTGTTGTTTGTGAACAGAAGCAGTTTGACATCTTTTGTTTTGGATCTGGGTACCTCTTATTTCTGTTAGTTACATAACTGTAGAATCTCTGATACAATGTTGACGGCAAGTGAGGACAGTAAATATCCTTGTCTTATTCTTGACGTCACTGTGAAGCATCTCATCTTATATCTTAAATACAAGACTAGTTATCACTTTTTCACCAATTCTTTTTTATTGTAAAATAGGTACATTTTATATACAAATAATGATCACACTCAACATTGACAATTTGTACCAGTATATGACATGACTTGATTATCATTTTTCCCCATTCCCTTACTTACCTTATAACCTGTACCCCCATATACATAATTTTGTTTCCATTTTTTTAATAATCATCGCAATTTTTTCTTTCCTTTCATTGCTACTCTTACCCCATTTCCCTTTGTATAGTTTATATTGTACAATATCTAGCATACATTCTAGAACTCATTTAATTTTCAGTTTCTCAGAAAAGACTTACTCTTAAGTGAAATAAATCAGATACACATGTTCAAATATCACATTGTTTCTCTGGTTTGAGAAACTGACAGGGTAAATAGGACCAAAATGTGTGATAGATATTGTGAAATAGGAAGAAAATGTTCAAAGGGGAAGGGAAACAAAGGAAGGGGGAAGGAAGGAAAGGCAAAGAAAAAAGAGTAGAAGAAAAAATTGAAACAAAGCTCTTATAAATAGGACAGGAAGAGGAATTAGATAGAAGGGAGGAGATAGAGAACAAAAGAATCAAGGTAGATCACGCGCAAGTACAAATTCCCTATGATGTATGTTATCAATATTAGTATCTATATATGCCACTAAAATTGACTTAAGAAATAAAAACAAGGGGCCGGGGAGTTAGCTCAGTGGTTCTGGCGCCTGTCTTGCAAGCGCAAGGACCTGGGTTCGATTCCCCGGTAACCACATAACAGTACTGGGTGTGGAGACCCACACCCAGCAGCAACCAGTACCACATACCACAGTGCCGGGCGTGGTGGCTCACGCCTGTCATCCCAGCACTCGGGAGGCAGAGGCAGGAGGATTGTGATGTGAGTTTGAGGCTGAGCTCAGGGCCAGCCTGAACCACAAAGTGAGACCCTGTCTCAAAAAAACCTAAAAAAAAAAAAAAAA
>PVIR01031468.1:0-19424 GCA_004026965.1 Petromus typicus
AGTTAAAATTCTATATTTAAGAATAGTGATTTGTAGAACTGATGTGATGTTTAAGATACCAGAAAACTAAGTTGAAAGTGTTATTTCTGCATTACTTTTTTTTTTTTTGCATAAAAGCTGTCTTGTCATATCTTTGTAAAAATTGGATGAGCTGGTTTCATTTTCAGGTCTTTATTTTAAAAATAAATATGTATCTTTATATGATTTTTTTTTTTTTAAAGTGTACCAGCAAGTAGGAATATATGTGTTCCTAAAACTATTTTGTACATTTTCATTTCTGGTCCTCATTGTAGCTAACTATTGTCATTAAATCTTAAAATAATTTAAATGTGTAAAATAAATATCTTAGTTATGTCATCAATAAAAGGGAATGGCAAATATTTTTTAGATAAAAATTTGCATTCTATGTCTGTTAATATAAACAGGATATTAAAAATAAACTTATCCTTATTTTGACAATTTCTTTTAACTATTTATATTACCAAAGGACAAATGTAAAATGTTTAAATATTTAAATAAAGTAATGATAGTATTTGTATTTGATTTATTTCAAGAAGTAACTCGAAGTATGTTTCTCATTGAGTATGATGGTGCACACATGTAGTAATTCCTGCTATTAGGGAGGCAGAGGCAGGAAGATCACCAAGTTGGAAGTTAAACTGGCCAAGTTGGTAAGAACCATGTTAAAATAAAAATAAAAACAGGGATGTAGCTTCTGGGTGAGATGATTGGTTGCCACGCATGAGGTTCTGGATCCAGTCCCTAGTAAGACGCACACATGCACGCACACACACACACACCATGTGCATCTTGCTAGGTTATTCTCTATGTGAAGATCGCCAGTTGTTTTTAGTCTTCATTGTTCCTCTCTTTCTGCCTCGCAGTCTGTTCAGCTGTGTGGTTTATCAGATGGGACAGTGTCTCTGTCTAAGGGTAGATGAGTGAGGTGGCCCTTATGAAGGTGGGAGAAAGTTTAGTGGATTTCTTAGTTTTTTTCTTTTTTGTTGTTTTTTTTTTTTTTTGAGACAGGGTCTCGCTTTGTAGTTCAGGCTGGCCCTGAGCTAAGCCTCAAACTCACATCACAGCAATCCTCCTACCTCTGCCTCCCGAGTGCTGGGATTACAGGCGTGAGCCACCACGCCTGGCACTGTGGTATGTGGTACTGGTTGCTGCTGGGCGTGAGTCTGTATGCCCAGTATTGTATGTGGTTACCGGGGGATTGAACCCAGGCCCTTGTGCTTGCAAGACAGGTGTCAGAATCACTGAGCTAAATCCCCAGCCCTAGTTACTTTTTCTTACAGATGCAGTAAAAAGGGTTATTAAGCTCACAGTTGTAGAAGTTTTAGTTCGTGGTTGGCTGGCTCCAAGGCAAAGTGGCGTGGCAGAAGAAAGCAAAGTAGCAGGCAGGAAGCAGCAAGAAACCCTTGGTCCCTTGTGTTTTGACTGGGATATCTGCACCTTAATCCCAGCATCGCACTGGAAATCAGTCCTTGCATCACATCCTTGATCCAATGTTACACATTCTGCAGATTTAATCATCTCCACAAGGCCCCACCTATGACCACAAGAGGCTTTAGGGGGACACCTAGATATGAGCCACCACGGTGAGTGATTTTATGTTTATGTATGATGTGTATAATCTTACTCCAGCCAGGCATGGTGGCACAGGTCTGTAATCTCAGCGCTCTGAGTCATACAGCAAGACTGGGTCTCAACATAAAAAGTAAAAATAAGGTTGGTTCAAGTCCCAGTTCTGAAAAAAATAAAAAATCTTTCTCCCTTCTCCACCAGGTTACTGAACTTCATTTATTTTGCATACTATGTATTGGGGATTATAATAGAATTATAGGCAACTTGATCCAGCAGGCCCTAAAACCAGGAAATAGGAAGAAGCTTGGGTCTTAAAATGTTCTTTTAACATTTAAAAATTAGAATAGTTACATTTGGAACAGCTTATGTGTCCATTAATTTTTAAACATTAGAAACATACTAAAGAAGAGCCTGAATTCTGGAGAGTATCATGTATAAATCTCAGAATGTTTAGGAATAAATATTGGCTCATATGAACCTCCCCAAAATGTCTGGAGAGGACCAGAGCAAAAGTTGAACTTAGTTAATCGTATTGTGTGAAAGTAGTTAAGGGTGAATTGTAATGATGCTTACACTTTTGTCATTGGGACAAAGAGAAGCCAAGACATATAGCCAGCTTGAAAAAACTTCCCCAACTATCAACAGGACCACCTTTTGTCTGTTTTCTGAGCCTGGGAGCTTCATTCTGGGGGGCTGCTGAAGCTAAACCAGCAGCAAATATGGAGGCCAGAGGTATATATGTGAGTGGGAAGGGAAGATGACAATACATAAGGGAGTTAGGCTGCGGTGTGGGTTGACAGAATATCATGAGGAGAGTGTAAAGTGGGTTTTGTTTGGGGGATGTTACAGAAGGTCCTCATCCAGAGGAGGAACTGAACCCGGAGAATCAATCTGAGGGTGGGGAAATGACTTATGTCTAAGGTATCTGAGGGGCCTCTCAGGTTAGTTTTTTTGTTGTTATTGGTTTATTTTTATTATCTTTTTTTTTTGAGACAGGGTCTCACTTTTTGCTTTGTAGTTTCAGGCTGGTCCTGAACTTAGCCTCAAATTCAGCAATCCTCCTCCCTCTGCCTCCCGAGAGCTAGGATTATAGGTGTGAACCACCATGCCCAGCATTGTGGTGTGTGGTTCTGATTGCTGATGGGTGTGAGTTACCACACCCAACATTGTGGTATGTGGTTACCAGGGATCAGACCTGGGACCTTGAGTTTGCAAGGCAGGCACTGGAACCACTGACCTAAATCCCCAGCCCTCTCAGGTTAGTTTGTTAAGGATTTTGTGAGCATCACAAGACCTACCATCCAGAGGCAGATACAGCCAATGATTCCTAGGAAGGAAAGGTGTTGTGTTGTGTTAGGGGTTGGGGTCTGAGTAATTAAATGTATATGGTCAGGGGAAGAACTCCAGTGTATTCCTGTGGGGTGATGCTTAGATATTTACTGATGGGGAGCAAATTTGGGCTTTGGAGAGAGAGACTTGATATCTCTTTTTTAGGTTTGCAGGAGGGAAAATGTATCTTGATCAAGTGCTTAAAGGCAGTGGTCAAAAGAAGGAGGAACTGCCACCTCCTCCAATGATGGAAAGCCTTAAATGAAGACAGTTTTGAGAGTGAAGATGAAAAGAGAAATAAAGTTGAGAATTTGAGAATTTGATCATTCAGATGAGGAAGCTACTGCAGAGACAAAAAAAAAAAAAAACCTTAAAAAGGCTATAGAGGAGGAGATTGTCTACATATTGTAATAAGCAGCAATTGCGGGGTGGGTGAAAGGAAAAGAGGTCGTGGGTGAATGCTTGGCGAAAATAGGGCCATCTGGAGAGTCTTGGGCAGAACTGTCCAATAAGCCACTGTGATTGTCTGCACTCCTCACTTCCAAAGCAAAAAGGGGCTGAGTCAGGGTGTACAGGGATTGTAAAGAAAGAATCTTTCAGGGTGAGCACTGAGTAATGAGTGGTGGTTAAGGAGATAAGGAGAGAAGCATATATCGGTCCGGGACTGTAACATGGATGGGGAGAATTTGATTGATGGCTTGAAGATCCTGTGATTGAGATGTCTGTCCATATATCGGTCCGGGACTGTAACATGAATGGGGAGAAGAATTTGGTTGATGGCTTGAAGATCTTGTGATTGAGATGTCTGTCCTAAATGCCTGGGTTGAGGAAGAGAGTTGTGGATAGGAGGATGGCGTAGCTGTAGGTATGGGAATGGCAGCAATAGGTGGAGACCAAAGACTGGAATAGTGAGGCTGGCAGTGAGCTCTGTTAAAATATTTCAACTGAGGGCCGCAGATTCAGCTCAGTGGTTCCAGCGCCTGTCTTGCAAGCGCAAGGGCACCTGGGAGGCAGAGGCAGGAGGATTGCTGTGTTCGAGGCTGAGTTTGGAGCCAATTTGAACTACGAAGAGAGAACCTGTCTCATAAAAACCAAAACAAAACACAAAAGTGGAAAGAGATTATAAAAAGGGCTGATACTGCTAGTTGTATAGATTTAATCAAGGCATAAAGAGAAGTTCCTGACAGCTTCTGCTTTAATACATTTTGTTTTCTTTCGAGGCAGAGTCTAGCTGTAGTTCAGGCTGACTGTGAACTGACATTTTATCCCAAACTAGCCTCGGAGGCCGGGACTCCTTCGCTCTTGGGGGGTGGGATTACGAGAGCGCACTGTCACACGGACTTTATAAAGGAGAGACGGCTTCCTAGGGAATGCAAAAGCCTACGAGGACGCCTGATGTTGGGAACATGTAAATAGTTTTGTTAACGTTAAAGTGCGCGCTGAGCAGAGCTCCCGTGGAGGAGGGCGGGAAACTAGGCAGCTCGTCCAGGCTTGCTCGACCTGACCGGCGCAGCGGAGAGGCGGGGCGACTGTGCAGGTCACGTGGCTTCCGGTGGGGTAGCGCATGCGCGGGCTGGTGCGCCGACTCGCGCTTTATCTTCTCAGCTAGCTTTCTGGCTTGACTCGGTTTCTCTAGGTTTTACCTGGTGACGGGTTGCGGTCTCCAAGCCCAAGATGGAGCAGCTGGACGAACTGGAGCTGCTGATAGACGAGAATTTCGAAGAGGAGGCCGCGCCGCCAGCGGAGCTGTGAGCAGGATAGGGAGTGTGGGAACTGAGCGGGAAATTTGAAAGGAAGGCGCGGGAGAGGCGGGACGGGGCGTTCTTTGCTAGGGCGACTTAGGGGTGAAAAAAATCGGCTCCCCGAAATCTTCGCCTAAGAGGAATCGCAAGTGCCCGAGGCTCTTACTGCGTGCGATTGGAAGAGCTCGTCCCCAGGAGAGCGTGCACCGCGATCATGAGGGGCAGTTGTGTTCTGTAGTCACAACTGTAGTGCTCAGTTTTGGCTAATTTAGCTAAAGGTCATTGCGATAAACTTTCAGCATGGAAAACCATGTAAATACATTAAACATGGTTTTCAGGTAAATACGTTAAATAACTTCTGATTTCATGGTTGAGCTAAAGTAGTTTTGTATGTGTATGCTTAAGATTGCAGAAGAAAGTGGAAGCTTCCTTTCCCAATACAATTCTGAACCGAGGAACGGATAACCGCTACCTGGTGTTAGCGGTTAACATTGTGCAGAACAAAGAAGGAGACTATGAAAAACACCTAATCATCACCGCATCCCAGTCACTGGAATGTAACGAACAGTGCATCCTTAGGAATGACTGGTAATATTTATGTAACTGATTTGGAACACACACACCTTCCCTTCCCGCTGGCAAGCTCTTGAGCTATGTCCAAATCTCCAAGGTCCATTGTCTGTGTGTCTCTCTCTAATACTGGGAATTGGATCCAGAGTATACTACTCCTCCACTAAATCCTCAACTCTGTTTTCTAATGTATTTTGAAACAAGGACTTGCTAAGTTGCCCAGGGGGGATTCAAACTCGCACCCAACCTTTCTGCTGCAGACTCCCAATACTAGGATTACAGGTGCCACTGTACCTGGCTGATCCAGGAAACTGCCTTTTAGACACCTTCGAATCATGCATGTGGATGTTGCTATAATTTAATTGTTTAGCAAGAGCAAAGATTTGAACCTGGCTTAATCCTGTATGAAAATTGTGTCTATTACTCCAGCATCTCAAATCTCTTGTTTCAAAATTGATCTTTATTGTCATTTTAAAATCATATATAGTCTACGGCCATATCACCCGGAACATGACTGAACATGCTGAAAATCGTATGTAGATTGAATATCTTTTATCTAAAATGCTTGGAACTAGAAGTATTTCGTGTTTTTGATTTTCTTGGCTTTGGAGTGCTTGCTGTATCTCTTGCTTTTTGTATCTACACTGCAAAGTAATTTGAACTAAGTAAAAAGATTTCATTCTAGCTACCCTGGGTTTGACTTCATGTCTGAAGATTTAAGAAAAGCTGCAGAAGGCCGGGGATTTAGCTCAGTGTTTTCAGCATCCAAGCATCTTGTGCCATCCAAGCACAAGATCCTGAGTTCAATCTCTGCTAACCACATACCACAGTTCCAGGTGTGGTGATTCACACCTATAATCTCAGCACTCAGGAGGCAGAGTAGGATGATTGCTGTGAGTTCAAGGCTAGCCTGCACTACATAGTTTAGGGCCAGCCTAAACTACAAAGCAAGACCCTGTCTCAAAAAAAAAAAAAAAAAAAAAAAAAAGAAAAGAAAATCTGTAGAGGGGCCAGGGATTTAGGTCAGCGGTGCCACACCTGCCTGGCAAGTGCAAGGTCCTGAATTCGATCCCCAACACAACCCCGCACCACCACCAAAAGAAAGCTGTAGATGTGCTGTAAATCCTAGGGGATTATTATTATTATTATTGTTACTGTTATTTTTGTGGTACCGGGGATTGAATTTAGGACCCTGTGCTTGCAAGGCAGTCATGGTGTCACTGAGCAGCTAAATTGCCAACCCAGGAGAAGAATATTTAAACATCTCAGTTCAAAACTGAGTATCACAGTAGCTGTACTTTGATAGTTTTGCTAGACATTTGTTAGACATTGTTTTCCTTTTTGTTACTTAAGGAAAACTTGAGTATTTTCAGATCTGTTGTAATTGCAAAGCGGTAATTAAAAGACTTTGTTCTTTTAATTTTTTTTCTTTTTTTTTTTTTTTTTTTTTTTTTGAGACAGAGTCTCGCTTTTGTGGTTCAGGCTGGCCCTGAGCTCAGCCTCCAACTCACATCACAGCAATCCTCCTGCCTCTGCCTCCACCTCCCGAGTGCTGGGATTACAGGCGTGAGCCACCACGCCCGGCACTGTGGTATGTGGTACTGGTTGCTGTTGGGCGTGAATCTCCACGCCCAGTATGGTATGTGGTTACCCGGGATTGAACCCAGGTCCTTGCGCTTGCAAGACAGGTGCCAGAACCACTAAGCTAACTCCCCGGCCCTGTTCTTTTAATTTTTTAAAAAAGATCCAGAAATTTAGATGTTATCTCTTCCTGTTTCCCCTTTCCTTTGTCCTCTTTCTCTACCTCTTTTCTCCTCTTTCTCCTTTCTCTACCTGCTTCCTTTTTCTCCTTTCTTCTTTTAGCTGAATCCAGAGCCTTTTCAGTGAACTACAGCCTTTTTTATATTTTGAGGCGGAATCCTGCTAAGTCACTTAGTTGCCCATGTGGAAGTTGGGATCTTCCTGTCCTCAGCCTCTTGGAGTGAGATAATTTTTTTTTTAACTCAGCGTCTTGCTTTGTGGTTCAGACTGACAGTGAACTCACTCTATGTAGCCCAGGTTAGCCTCAAACTCACAGCAATCCTGCCTCCGCCTCTTGACTGCTGGGATTACAGGTGTGAGCCACCATGCCCAGCATTGAGGTATGTGGTACCAGGAATTGAATTTGGGACCTTGCACTTGACACGCAGATGCCAGAACCACTGAGCTAATTTCTTAGCCAAAAAAATACTTGTTTCTTCTTCACATATGATAATTGGTTATTTTTTGAAGCATCGATATATTTAAATGTGGTTATCTAAAGTGTGCATTTCTGTTTTAACTTTGCTGTGTATTTTCAGGTGTTCTGTACCAGTACAACCAGGGGACATCATTCATTTGGAAGCAGACTGCTCATGTGATACCTGGATAATAGATAAAGATTTTGGATTTTTGATCCTATATCCAGACATGCTTATTTCTAGTACCAGCATAGCCAATAGTATTCGGTGTATGAGAAGAGCTGTCCTGAGCGAAATTTTTAAGGTAAAGAATTCTTTTTTTGTTTGTTTGTTTTTTTGAGACAGGGTCTCGCTTTGTGTTTCAGCCTGGCCCTGAGCTCAGCCTCAAACTCACATCACAGCAATCTTCCTGCCTCTGCCTCCCGGTTGCTGGGATTACAGGCATGAGCCACCACGCCCAGCACTGTGGTATGTGGTACTGGTTGCTGCTGGCCGTGAGTCTCCACGCCCAGTGTGGTATGCCGTTACCGGGGATTGAACCCGGGCCCTTGCACTTGCAAGATAGGCACCTGAACCACTGAGCTAACTTCCCAGCCCAAGGTAAAGAATTCTAACAATAAATGTTTATACAGCATCTTAGGTTGTAGAGCTCTTTTTGCTTTTGTGGTGCTGGGAATCAAACTAAAGGCCTTGAAGATGTTAGGCAGACACTGTACCATTAAGTGACACTTAGTGTACCATTAGTGACACTTAGTCACTAAGTAATAAAAATTGTAACTTGAGCTAGACATACTGGTACACATCTGTAAACCCAGCACTCTGGGATGCTAAGGCAGGAAGATTGAAAATTTGTGCCAAGCCTAGGCATTTTAGTCAGAACTTGTCTCAGAAATAAAGGGACCTCACGTTCAATTCACAGTAATACAAAAAAAAAAAAAAAAAAAAAGATTTTAATTTAACATACGTAGGCATTTCCAAACTTGGCTTCATGTGATTCTCAATAAAGTAAAGATAAAGAAGAAAGTCTATTTTATTTATTTATTTTTAAATTTTGTTTTGTGTGTTTGAACAAGGTCTCCTTATATAGTTCAAACTTCAACTTACTATGTACCCTGAGCTGGTCTTAAAATCTTCCTGCCTTACCTTCTGAGTGCTGAGATTATAGGTGTGTGCCACCATTTCTAGCCGAGGAAAAGCTCCCCCATTGAACTCAGTACTTTGCTCTTGAAGAGATTTATTTTTACAGTGTTAGGTATGGCTGCACATACCTGTGGTGGCGGTGGTGGGGAATCCTGTTTTAAAATGTTATGGCCCGGGTGTGGTGACTCATGCCTGTAATCCCAACACGGGGAGACAGAGGCAGGATTGCTGCAAATTCTAGGCTAGCCTGGGCTTCATAGTGAGTTCAAGGCAGCCTAAACTACAAAGTGAGACCTTGTCTCAAAAAAACTAAAAAAGAAAGACAAAATATTATAGACTATCTCAAACATATACTAAGAGATAATTATAATAGACCCTTATATATCAAACAGCTATAAAAACTAACCATCAACTATTCTCAAACAATGTTGCTTTGCAAGTAGATGGAAACTGAAGCGTTTTTTTTTTTTTTAAATCTTTATTGGTACATTATGAATACACATCATCGTTGCATTCAACATTGAGTTTGTACCAGAATATGACACAACTTGATTCTCATTTTTTCCCCCTTTTCCCTGCGCCCTATATACATAGTCTGCAGTCCCTCACGCCCTATATACATAATCTTTGTTTCCTTTTTTCTTTATTATCACATTCATTTTCCTCTCGTTATGTACTCCTACACTCTCTTCCCTTTTAAATATTTTCTATTTCACAGTATCAACTATACATACTACAACTCAGTTACAACTTAATCTTCTCATACTAGAGAAAAGATGATATGTACACATCTGTGACCTATATTTCACTTAGGAGAACATAAGCGTTTTTTTTTTTTTTTTTTTAGTGTTTTTTTTTGAGACAGGGTCTCACTTTGTGGTTCAGGCTGGCCCTGAGCTCAGCCTCAAACTCACATCACAGCAATCCTCCTGCCTCTGCCTCCCGAGTGCTGGGATTACAGGCGTGAGCCACCACACCCAGCACTGTGGTGTGTGGTACTGATTGCTGCTGGGCATGAGTCTCCACGCCCAGTATTGTATGTGGTTACTGGGGAACTGAACCCGGGTCCTTGCGCTTACAAGACAGGCGCCGGAACCACTGAGCTAAATCCCCAGCCTCAGAAGCGTTTTTTTGAGACAGGATCTCTGCTTTGTAGTTCAGGCTGGCCCTGAGCTCAGCCTCGACCTCACAACAGTCCTCCCGCCTCTGTCTCCCAAGTGCTGGGATTAGTCTCCACACCTGGCATTGTTGTATGAGGTTACCAGATTGAACCTAGGTATTTGCACTTGCAAGGTAGGTGTGAACCACTGAGCTAAATCCCTGGCCCTAACGCTTTATTTTTTAGCAATTTAATAAAATTTGATAGTACTGCCTTTAATTATTTTCAGTACTGGGAGATGATACTTAGAACCTTGCACTGGTGAAGCACTTATCTAAATCCTGGGCCCTATTTATTTATTTATTTATTTATTTTTAGGTTTTTGGAGACAGGGTCTCGCTTTGTGGTTCAGGCTGGCCCTGAGCTCAGCCTCAAACTCACATCACAATCCTCCTGCCTGTGCCTCCCGAGTGCTGGGACTATTATTTATTTTTGTATCATTGTTTTTTTTTTTTTTTTAATTTAGTTTTGTTTTTTTGAGACAGAGTCTCACTTTTGTAGTTCAGGCTAGCCCTGAGCTCACTGTGTAGTCCAGGCAAGCTGCAAAACTCACAGTAATCCTCCTGCTTCTACCTCCCAATACTGGGTTTACAGACATGAGTCATCATACCCGGCATTGTGGCATGTGGTTACCGGGGATCAAACTCAGGACCTTGCATTTGCAAGGCGGGCGCCAGAACCACTGAGCTAAGTCCGAGGACCAGGATGAACTTTCTTTGGAACAATCTTTATTGTAGGTTTAAATTTTATGCTTGAATGATATCTTTTATTTGCATGGGTTTAAGAGCTTTGTCTTTATTTTTCTACTTGGGTTGATTATAAAGTGAGATTAAAGAAAAATACTTTTTAAAGTATAAAATATTTGAGTTGGTTGTTTTGGCTTAGTCCCAAAATTCCAGCTACTTAGGAGGCTGAAGCAGAAGGATCTTAAGTTTGAGGCAAGCATGGGCAACTCCTCAAGATTCTTTCTCAGAATTTTTTGGAAAGGACCTGGGTTCAGTCTTCAGCACACACATACAAACATTGAAAAAAATATGTATATACTTTTAATAAAATATATATATATATAAAATACATACATACATACATATATATATATATTTTTATTTTTTTTTTATTTTTATTTTTTTTTTTTTTGAGACAGAATCTCGTTTTGTGGTTCAGGCTGACCCTGAGCTCAGCCTGCAACCCACATCACAGCAGTCCTCCTGCCTCTGCCTCCCAAGTGCTGGGATTACAGGCATGAGCCACCACGCCCAGTACTGTGGTATGTGGTACTGGTTGGTGCTGGGCGTGAGTCTCCATGCCCAGTAGGGTATGTGGTTAACCGGGGATCGAACCTGGGTCCTTGCGCTTGCAAGACAGGTGCCGGAACCACTGAGCTAAATCTCCAGCCCAACTTTGAAAATATATTGAAGGTTTTCCTGTCTTTAAAAATCTTTTCAAAATGAAAATGCACTGATTTTAAAAATAACTTAGATGTAAAAAAAAATAATAATAACTTAGATGTGTTAAAAAATGGATCATTCTGAGTAGAAGAAAGTGAGATTCACTGATATTTTTACCTACCAGAAAAATACATCAGTATTTTACAAGCATCTTACTAGTACACATTGACTGTATAATGGTCATACAATATATAGTCGTGTGAAATGAAATGTCTGTATGATTTGTTTTGATAGAGCTCTGATCCAGCCACACGCCAGATGCTGATTGGTATAGTCCTCCATGAAGTATTTCAGAAAGCAATAAATAATAGCTTTGCACCAGAAAAGCTAAGAGAATTTGCTTTTCAAACTGTTCAAGAAATAAGACATTTGAAGGAAATGTAAGTAATTGTGATATTGCTCTGGGGGGGCTTGAACCTGCCATCCTTCTGCCTCCGCCTCTCAGAGTGCTGCCTTTGTAGGAGTGTGCAATCTTACCTAGCTTCTTTTTTATGTTTTGGTGCTGGGATAAACCCAGGGTTTGCACATGCTTAGCTTGTGTTCCAACACAGGTATATGTCAGACACATATACTTGATTTTTGTGGTAAGGACACTTAGCTACTCTTTTCAGTTTGCAAAATACAGCACGAGGTTAGTAGTCACTGTTGTAGGGCAGATCTCTTAAGTTTATTCATCCTGCCCAGCTGTTTTTTACCCTTGACTAACATCCTACCTAGTGTTATATTTAACCTCTTGTGGATATCTGGTTAGTCTAGAGCCCAATTTGAATTAAAAAATAAAAATACAAAGAGAAAAGAAAATGAATGAGAGAAAAGTTTTCTGGGTGGCCAGAATTGATTGAAAGAAATTCGTGGCCTAATTTATGTGTTTGGCTTGTGGCTGTACCTCAGTGACACAGTGCCTACTTTGTATGCTCAGGGCTCAGGATTCGGTCCTTAGCACTGCAATAGAAACAAACCAGAAAGGATCCTTGTGCAATGAACAAAAGGGACCATCTTTCAACCTTCAGCGTGGTATTTTCACTGGCTTCTTTTGGGCAGCTGGAGGGGCTTTCTTTGTTACCCTGCCTCCAGTCATCCTCATCAGTCTCCCATGCAGCTGGGGCTGCGTGTGGCACCGCGCCTAGCACCTTTCCACTCATTTCTAAGTTTAATAGTTTCCAAGAGGCAGCAGAGAATAAGGGGTTGCTATAGAGTTTCGTAGTCATATAAATGAGAGTTGGTATCTTCATTCCAAGATATGAGGAAACTTTAAAAATGTAATTCCTGGGCCGGGGATTTAGCTCAGTGGTTACGGCGCCTGTCTTGCAAGTGCAAGGACCCGGGTTTGATCCCTGGTTAACCACATAACAGTACTGGGTGTGGAGATTCATGCCCAGCCCAATCAGCACCACATACCACAGTGCTGGGTGTGGTGGCTCATGCCTATAATCCTAGCACTTGGGAGGCAGGAGGATTGCTGAGAGTTCAAGGCTGAGCTCAGGCCCAGCCTAAACTACAAAGTGAGACCCTGTCTCAAAAAAAAAAAAAGTAGGTCTTGAGTTGGATGTTGTGGCACATGCCTATAGTCCTAGCACTTGGGAGGTTGAAGCTGGAGGATCATGAGTTCGAGGGCAGTCTGAACTATGTAGTGAAACCCTGTATCAAGTAACAAACAAATTGAAAAAACCAACACGTAAAAAGTCACCTTTTAGAGGGATTCTTTTTTTGTGTGTGTGCCACCAGAAGTCAAATTTAGGACCTCCTGTTGCTGGGAAGGCAGTGTGCCACTGAACTAAATCTCCGGCCCTGAGGGGATCATTCTTCATAGATTCCTGGCTATCACTGTAATTATATTGTTGTTATCGTGACATCCAAAGTCATTAAGGAAAATAGGATGTTTTGTAATTAGGAAAATATAAATTCTCTAATAATTTTTTGACATCCAAAGCCGGAAGAACTCTGAAGAAGGACTGGTGTTTAGCTCAGTGGTGCTGTGCCTGCCTTGCAAGTGCAAGGTCCTAAGTTTGGTCCTAGGAACTGGAGTGGGAAAAAAAAATGCTAAAGCAGCAGGTCCATAGTTCCTTTCCTGTCTGATATGGACCTTTGCCTGTGGTTCAGAGGAAGATCTGTTCCTGCTTACTTCTCATATCAGTAAAAGATCAGATTTGAAAAGCCTGCCCTCCGAACTGTAACCTCACAACAGAGCAGGCTGTTATATGTCATTTGTAGAGACTTGCCTCAAATTAGTAGTAGAGACTTTAAAAGCAGGAGGTGTTGACAGGTATGAACTGGTTTAGAAACTCCGGAGTTCTCGCCTGAGCCGGTGAGGTGGTTTGCACCTGGTGTCTCAGTTCTGGAAGCTGAGGGCAGAGGATCCCTTAAGTCTAGGAGTTCTAAGCTACCCTGGCCAACTTTTGTAATTCTCTGTTTCGGGGGGGAGAAAAAAAGAGAGTCCTGGTCTGATTTAAAGTCACGTACTGGGGAAAATTCTGCTGAGCAATTCATGATACTGAACACTGGTTCCTAAATAGGTATAGGAAATAATTTAAGAAAAAAAGATTGAGGATTTTATAGGGCTTTTTTCTGTGGGTTTTCTCTGTAGATAATTACCATACTAGAAATCAAAACTAAAAAATAGCAAGCCTTTTATGTTAACATAAATAACATTCCAATGACAACTAAAAATTATTTGAAAAAAGTTTAATGAAATGAGTGAACTTTTACATTTTTGCACACAGTTTAAAAAGGCTTACTACAGGACAGCTGGTTTGTCCTATCTGCTTCTGCATCCGATGTTTTGTGGTATTAAATGCTACATCTCCATCGTGTAACCCTGAGAACATGCCATAATCTTGACCTTGCAGGCACCTTGCTAAACAGACAATATGCTTTTCATTTCTGCTGACTTCCGGTAGAAGAAGGCAAAGGCTCCTGTAGAGCCGTGTGGTGAACTTGCGGCCTCGTGCGGTAGCAGGTGTACAGAGCCCTCTCTGTCCGCATGGGAGCCAAGTCGCCCCAGCAGCACAGCATGAGATGACAGTTGTTTTTCTAAATAAAACCTCAGATTTTCAGGTTTGATCGCAGTGTTGGCACTTTTGACAAATAAGTGGGTTTTGAGTTGCAGTTTAGACACTTGTTCTTTAAAAGGTTCGCTTTAGATACTGTTCTTTGGCCCATATAATAAAGTTCACATTACCTTTCTGTCTCTTTGATCTTCTTTTCCGTTTTCCTTTTCTTTTTGTGTTTGGTGATGTGGCTGGGGGATGAACCAGGAACACTTGTCTTTGAGCTGTGTCCCTGGCCCTTTTATCTTGGTTACCTGGAGGCAGCATCTCACTGAGTTGGCCTGCTGGCCTCAGAGTCAGTCTTCCTGCCTCAGCCTCCCAGGTGGCAGGATTACAGGTGTGTGTTATCACTCATGCTCTCTTTGAATTTCTGGTTTCCATTATTTGGTTTCAGAGTCAGCATCTCCTCCTGCTGTTTCTTTTTTCTTTTTTTTTTTTTTTTTTGGTACCAGGGATCAAATGCAGGATGTGTCACTTGGCAGGCAGGCCATGGCACCACTGAGCTATATCCCAGGCCCTATGATTTTTTTTAAATACCAAGCATCTAACTTGGGGCCTTATGCTTGTGAGGCAGGTGCCTCATAAATCCCTAGCCGCCCTACTATTTATTTTTTATTTCAAAGGTATTGATGGGACCTGCCCTTTCAATTACGTCTGCCATAATTGAAATGCAGCAAATAATCTGAAGTTAGATATCATTTCATTATTATTTGGTTTGTTATTCTGTTGTGCTAAAATACTCATAAAAATTTTGGTGATAAACATTTTTAGATGTACAGTTTAGTGGCGTTAATACTTCCCCATCACCACTGCCCAACATCTTTATCTTCCCCAACTGCAGCTCTGTAGCCATTAAACAAAAAATTCTTTTTGCCCCTTTTCCATTTGTTTTTTGTGTGTGGTTTTGATAACTGTAGATTCCTGCATAAGTGAAATGATGTATGTTTGTCCTCTCATAACTGGCCTGTTTCACTTGGCCTCATGTCCTCAGACTCCGTCCATGTTGGAATCTGTGTCAGAACTTCCTCTTCTAGTTCCGGGGACTAAGCACAGGCCTTGTCCATGCTGAGGGTCCACGACCCCACCAGCTCCTCTTGGCCGCTTGCCCTGACTGGGTTGCGCCTAGTTCAGTCCTGTGAACCTATGCGCACCACCATGAATTTATCTGCTCGTGAGCTTGTGGCCACTTCTCTGTTTTTGTCCTTATTTACGTTTCTCATTCTCTCTCATACTTAATATCTGTTATTTTGCCAGGTACCGCTTAAATATAAGTCAAGATGAGATAAAACAAGAAGTAGAGGAGTATCTTCCTTCGTTTTCCAAGTGGGCTGAAGACTTCATGCAGCAGAGTGCTCCGGCCAACTTCCCTCAGGTGCAGCTTCCCCTGTAAGAGATGCCTGTTGTTTACCTAGGGTTTATATTTGCAGACCAGGAGCCTGTTTTCTGTGTGGAATGAAAGCTTTCTAAAGTCTGAGCTAGGACATTTAGCCTTTTGTTTGCTTGATTTACAAATTATGGTCCTTACTATTGTTTTGTGGGTTTTTTGTGGTTTTTTTTTTTTAGGTTTTTTTTTTTGAGACAGGGTCTCGCTTTTTGTGGTTCAGGCTGGCCCTGAGCTCAGCCTCAAACTCACATCACAATCCTCCTGCCTCTGCCTCCCGAGTGCTGGGATTACAGGCATCAGCCACCACGCCCGGCACTGTGGTATGTGGTACTGGTTGCTGCTGGGTGTGGGTCTCCACACCCAGTATTGTTATGTGGTTACCGGGGAATCGAACCCGGGCCCTTGCGCTTGCAAGACAGGCGCCGGAACCACTAAGCTAACTCCCCGGCCCTTTTTGTGGTTTTTTTGAGACAGGGTCTTGCTTTGTAGTTCAGGCTGGCCCTGAGCTCAGCCTCCAACTCACATCAGAGCAATCCTCCTGCCTCTGCTTCCCGAGTGCTGGGTTTATAGGTGTGAGCCACCATGCCCGGTCTTGCTCTGAGTTTAATTTGAACTCATTCTGTAGCCCTTACTGTCAGACTCCCATTAGTTACCGGTGTGAACCAGCACCTGCAGCTTATTTGAAACATCTTAAAGCAGGTTGTAAGAAAAATTAGGGAAAATAGCATTTCCTTCCATTCATTTGTTAACAGAATTTCTGTTGACCTTTGTGAAATTAAACTAGCAGATCAAATTCATCTAGATTATATAGTCTTTTTATTGTTTTGCTGCACTGAGGGTTGAAACTAGGTCCTTGAGCATGATGGCAGATGCTTTACTGTTGAACTACATGGCCAGGTCGTTATATTTTGAGTCAGGATCTTCCTAGGTTGCCCATGCTGCTGTCTTACTCCCAGTCCTCCCTCCTCAGTGTCCTGAGAAGCTGAGAATTATGGGGTTTTGCTACTCTGTCTTGCGTCAGCTAGAATTCTTATTCTTCTTAAAATTCAATTTTAGCTGGCCATGGTGGCTCAGGCCTGTAATCCCAGTACTCAGGTGGCAGAGGCAGGAGAATTGGTAAGAGTTCAAGGCTAACCCAGGCTACATAGTGAGTTCAAGGCCAGCCTGAACTACAAAGCAAGACCCTGTCTTTAAAAAAAAAAAAAAAAAAACCCCTAGGGCTGGGGTTTTAGCTCAGTGGTTCCACCACCTGCCTTGCAAGTTCAAGGACCTGAGTTGATCCCCTTGTAACCACATACAGCATGCCAGGCGTGGAGACTCACGTCTACGAGCAATCAGAACCACATACCACAGTGCTGGGCATGTTGACTCATGCCTGTAATCCTAGCATCTGGGAGGCAGAGGCAGGAGGATTGCTGTGAGTTCAAGGCTGAGCTCAGCTCTGGCCTAAACTACAAAAAGCGAGACCTTGTCTCAAAAAAAACAAACAAAAAGAAAACCCCCACAAAGTTCAATTTTATTCCGTAAGATCTGTTAAATGCTAAAAAATTTGTTTTCATTTGAGATTTTTATTAGATGCAGTATTTTATATTGCTTTGAGTTTGAAGGTTTAAAATACATTGCCAGTAGATAGAATTCATAAATAAATAGTATTCAGCTGACTTTTCTAATCCTTGCTATGAAAATGAATGTTAGATAACAGAAGTATAAGAAATTTTGTTATTGCCACCTCCTACACTTACATTCTTTTTTCTCCTTTTTGTGTTCCTGATTAACAGTTATTTTTATTTATTTATTTTTTTGTTTTGTTTTGAGTTCAGCCCTGACCCTGAGCTCAGCCTCAAACTCACATCACAGCAATACTCCTGCTTCTGCCTCCCGAGTGCTGGGATTACAGGTGTGAGCCACCATGCCCGACACTGTGGTATGTGGTACTGGTTGCTGCTGGGTGTGACTCTCCATGCCCAGTATGGTATGTGGTTACCAGGGATCGAACCCCGGGTCCTTGCACTTGCAAGACAGGCACCAGAACCACTGAGCTAAATCCCCAGCCTCCAGAACTTTTTATAAATGGAAGACAACATTGAGTACTTAACTTTAAATGTTGATCCTAGCAGAGATGGATTTGTTTAATGATTATAAAATGGAACTGAAGGGCCCTGTGCACCTCCCATGACTGCAATGTGGGATGTGCAGGGCACGTGTCATGGGAACAGACCCCATACCTGGCAAGTGATGGAGAGCCACTCTCAGTGTAAGGTGCATCACACAAGGGAACAGGCCCCTGGCCAAGTAGGCTGCTCCCGTGCAGGCCATTATGCAGGCTTCATTTGTGTCATGAGGGCAGACTGGTTCCTGGAGTCTTTGGTTCAACGGACCAAGTAATGAGACTGTTGGGTTAATGTAAACCTGAGAGAGAAAGGCATGAGTTCATGTTGTAACATTTAACCAAAAGAAGCAGATGATAGATGTTAAGAAAGACTGAGTTCCATGAGTCAAAGTCTGGGCAAGAGGGCATCGTCAGAATCACTTGGAGGGGTGGTCGGCTGTGTCTGGGCCTTCCTAAAGCTGGCTGCAGCGGGGTGAGAGCTCACATTCACGATGACTTCCCAAGCCACCCTGATGCCACTGGTTCAGGACTTGTTTTGAGAAGCACTGATCTATAGATTTCCCATCCTTACGTTCTCCATGATAAAAGCCAGCAAACATGCGATGAGCTGCGTCCTAATTGTTTTTGTGTGTTTTTCTGTAGGCCAAGTGATGATGGTAATAATAATTCAAGGTGTAACATTGAAGTCGTAAGCTCCCTGGATATCGAAGAGAGCATTTGGTCCCCTAGGTTTGGCATGAAGGGAAAAATAGATGTTACAGTTGGTGTGAAAATACATCGAGGTTGTAAAGCGAAATATAAAGTCATGCCACTGGAGCTTAAAACTGGCAAAGAGTCCAATTCCATTGAACACCGTGGTCAGGTATAAATCTTGGAGCAATTGCCCAATTGTTTAATGTCACATGCAGCCTGCATTGTACATGTAGGTTCCATTCAGGGAGCCTTAATATGAGTTCATTGTACCTTTTCTGTCTCTCGTAAGTGGGCATCTTCTGGTTCCTTGTGTACAAGTGCTCAGTAGATCATTTTCTTCAGCAGAGGAGTGCAGGCTTCGAATTTGGGAGCCAGTGATGCCCAGTTTGTAAATATGCTCAGAGGTTTTCCCATGCATAGTAGTTTATTAATGTTCTCAGAAATTATAAAATAATACAGTTTGCCTTAGCTAGATCTAATGCAGTTTCTCGAACCTAATTTGTCATATCTCTGGCTCTTGTATGAGGGGTTCTGTTTTTTTGTTTTTTTTTTTTTGAGACAGGATCTTGCTTTTGTAGTTCAGGTCAGCCCTGAACTCACTCTATAGCCTAAGAAAGCCTCCAACTCACAGCAGTCCTCCTTCCTTTCCACTGAGCTAAATCCCTGTCCCTGTATAAGATTTTATAACACACTTTAGGAGACAGTGATCATTGATTCTTTAACCTTCATATGATCATGTTGATTTTTTTTTTTTTTTAGGTTTTTTGAGACAGAGTCTCGCTTTTGTGGTTCAGGCTGGCCCTGAGCTCAGCCTCAAACTCACATCACAGCAATCCTCCTGCCTCTGCCTCCCGAGTGCTGGGATTACAGGCGTGAGCCACCACGCCCGGCACTGTGGTATGTGGTACTGGTTGCTGCTGGGTGTGGGTCTCCACACCCAGTATTGTTATGTGGTTACTGGGGAATCGAACCTGGGCCCTTGCGCTTGCAAGA
>PVIR01031469.1:0-19417 GCA_004026965.1 Petromus typicus
TGCTGGTGGGCATGAGTCACCACACTTGGCTTTGTTGTATGTGGTTACTGGAGATCGAACTCAGGCCCTTGCACTTGCAAGACAGGCTCTGGAACCACTGAACTAAATCCCCAGTCCTCCTGTTTTTAATTACTAGAACCTCAAAAGAGGTTTAAAATTTTTAAGTAAGGTCAGGGTGTGACATTTGTTATTCTGAAACAAGATTTGAAACATGGTCTATACCAAAAATTGTAGTATCATTTCTTTACAAATCAAATGTTGTAACTTTCTTTTTTCATTATTCTGAACTGACATACAATTCACAAATACAGGGCTATTTCTTTTTCTAACACTAAATAAATGGTTGACTTAACAGTTTTTTAAAGCTATAATAAATTATTAAGCTTCTGGACTTATAATTAAGCTATTATTATTATTAAGCTTTAGTACCATAGTAGTACTGTGAGATGAATCCAACAGATAGATGTCAGGTTCTCATGCACTGCAAGCAAATACTATCATTGCAAGTGTATATCCAATGAAGAAAGAAAAGGAGCCACGATTATTGAAGATTGTGGGAAGAAATGCTCAGGGCAGGGTCAGGGATTTAGCTCAGTGGTTCCAGCGCCTGTCTTGCAAGCGCAAGGACCTAGGTTCGATCCCCGGTAACCACATACAATACTGGGTGTGGAGACTTACGCCCAGCAGCAACCAGTACCACATATCACAGTGCTGGGCATGGTGGCTCACGCCTGTCATCCCAGCACTCGGGAGGCAGAGGCAGGAGGATTGCTGTGATGTGAGTTTGAGGCTGAGCTCAGGGCCAGCCTGAACCACAAAGCGAGACCCTGTCTCAAAAAACCTAAAAAAAAAAAAAAGAGCATCTATTCCAATTTTCTGTAGAGTTTTAATCTGAAGTGAATTTTAAAATAAAATTCATGTATATTCTTTATTTAAACATGAATTTATTATTTCTCATTTTAGATCCATCTAATGGCAATAGAAATGATTATATTATATGTAAGTTGGAATGAAAATGTTGAAAAAATGTGTTTGGCATAATGTGGTTTGTTGACATGAGTATTTCTGCTTTACTCATTTGAATTTTGACAAATATTGAAGGGAATGACATTCTTCCCAAATTTTAATCTAATGCTTAAATTGTTATACAAAATTTTTTGAAAGTACACTTATAAATATATTTGTGTTTTTAAATTTTAGTGCCATCAATACCATCTGAAAAAGCTGGTAAGAAAATATAAGATTATAAATGTGTGTTTGAAAGAAATAGTGTTACAATAACTAAAATAAAAACGTAATGATCTTAATTTATCAAATTAATAAAACATGGACTTCAAATTAGATTTTTGCTAGCCTACAGCTTTTTCTGTTTTCTATTCTGATGCCTTCTTAAATAATAATAAAAGTGCATTGATTCCCATTCTTAATAATAAACTACATTGGTTATACATAAGGATACAAGTGCTATCAAACAAAAACAGCTCCCAAAATATTCCACCCCCCCTTTTTTTTTTTGAGACAGGGTTTCACTTTTGTAGCTCAGGCTGGCCCTGAGCTCAGCCTTGAGCTCACAGCAGTCCTCCTGCTTCTGCCTCCTGAGTCCTGGGATTACAGGTGTGAGCCACCATGCCTGGTACTGTGATGTGTGGTACTGATTGCTGCTGGGTGTGAGTCTCCATGTGCCCAGCACTGTTTTATGTGGTTACTGGGATCAAACCTGGGCCCTTGTGCTTGCAAGGCAGGTGCTGGAACACCTGAGCTAAATTCCTGGCCCAGTATTCACCTTTTGAAAAAGAAGCAGTACAATATTTCTCCACATATTAGTGTTATCTGTCACCTACCTTTACTATGCAAATTAGTTAGTTTTTGTTATATCCTGGTGTCTCTTATTAAACTTAGTGTAAAAAGAGGGGCCAGGGATACAGCTCAGTGGTTCCGGCGCCTGTCCTGCAAGCGCAAGGACCCGGGATCGATCCCCAGTAACAACATAACAATACTAGGTGTGGAGACTCACTCCAGCAGCAATCAGTACCACATACCACAGTGCCAGGCGTGGTGGCTCACACCTGTAATCCCAGCACTCGGGAGGCAGAGACAGGAGGATTGCTGTGATGTGAGTTTGAGGCTGAGCTCAGGGCCAGCCTGAACCACAAAGCGAGACCCTGTCTCAAAAAAAACCTTAAAAAAAAAAAAAGAGTGTAAAAAGATGAGGGATATAAATTCATTCTACAGAACATGTCAAGCATTTATTTATTTTTCAGTATTTCAGATTCAGCCCCCAGGGCCTTTACCCTGGGGTGACATCCTTTGCCCTTTTTTATTTATTTATTTCCTTTTTTTTTTGAGATAAATTTTTGCTAAGTGTTCCAAGCTGAGGTCAAATCCTCCTGCCTCAGCATCTCAGAGTGCTGGTATTATGATTATTTATCAACATGCCTAGTTCAGTTTTTACTAACTATTACTTTTTCCACATTTTTCAACATTTATATGAGAAGATAAGATCCCTGAAAAATATATTTTCATTTTGTTTTGTTTATGGGCTTTTGTTTATGGACTTTGAGTAACAGAGGCATTATTCACCTTACATTATTGGTGAAGAAACAGGCTCAGAGGTTTTCAAACTGATTTTCAACCAGACACACCAGCTTGGTTGAAAGTTTGAACTCCTTCTACTTTGCTGCATCTCCTCAGTCAGAGGAGTTACTTGCTCACATTCATGAGAACCGTTAGTCTGGACCAAGTAGGCAAGTTGCTTTCTTTTCATTTTTCTCAGTCCTCAGATGCTTTCTATTCAATGTGGCGGTCAATGGTTCTCCTAGGGTTAGCTGTTTCACGTCATTTCTGTATACAGTGCATTTGAGCCACCATTCACTGATCTTCAGACAAATTCCAAATTCTTTACTCCAGTCCCTGGGTCCTAATCTCTTACATCTCATTATCTTCATCCTCATGCCCAGAACACCTTCTAGCCTCCTTGAATTACTTGTTGATGCTCTGTAAAGTTCCTTTATAAATACTGAGACTATTTTATGAGGGCTTAGAACAGCTTAGTAATGGTAGAACACCTGCATAGCCTGGGTTTGATTGCCAATACTCCCCCAAAATTATTAAGCAATGTATTTGCCAGATATGGTATTACAAACTGTAATCTCAGCTCTGTGGGAGGCTGCAGACAGAGGACTGTAAATTTGATACCAGTCTATGCAACTTTTTGAAATCCACCTCAAGATGAAAATATAAAAAATAAAAAGATATAGCTCATTAGTAAAGCTGTTCTTTAATATATGTGTCAGGCTTTGTGTTCAGTCTCCACAACAACAATGATGACAAGGCATTTTATTAACTTTTCACTAGAATTATTTCAAGCTAAAGTGATAGTAAACATATGTTCCTGTGATTCCCTAAGTCTTCATTCTCTCTGTATCTTTGGCTTCATGTACTTCTTTCTTGATATCAAATAGACCAAACCTAACTCCTGGTAAAGATCCAGTTCAGATCCTGTTTATTTGCTTTTCTTGGTCCTTCTGACCAGGGGGAATGTGCAATGCTGAGTAGCTGCCTTCCCCTTGCCTCCGGTGCCTCAGCTTGCACAAACTGTCTTTGTACTAGAGAGCTAAGGCACTCTGAGTGAATCAAGTACACAGGAGAGAAGTCAGCTTTATTCTTTGTCAGGGAATGCCACGAGAAAGTGTATGAAAGGAAGAATGTAGCCACCTGTAGTTGTCCTCAGCATCAGGGTGATATGTGGCCAAGGATCAGGTTCGAAGGCCCAGACGGGGAGGGTGAGCACGCAGTCACCATGCAGTCTCCAGGGAGGTTTTGGAGAACACTTCTGGTTTATTGAGGGCTACATAGGTTTAAATAGAGCACAGGGAGTGGGCGTGGCCTAGAGGCAATACCGCTGTCATGGGGAGGGGGCGTGGCCTAAGGGCAATGGTGCTGTCGCTGATTGGTGGAGACCTTTTACAGTTAGCTCTTGGCTGAGTAAAGGAGTCGTGACTAGAGAAATGGGAGGCCCACAAGCAGCTATAGGCCAGTTTCTTCGCATAGGAGTGAGCGTGCTTGAACTCTTTGAGTGTCTCCTAGCTTGATCTGCATGCAGCATACTTGACCCAACTAGATTTGAGTTTCTCTTTCATTTCCCCCTTTTGTCTTTGACTCCAACGCCTCAGCCAAGAGCACCACATATTTATGATTTCATTTATATATATTGGTAGAGTATCTAACTAGAATAAAAAATTAAACCACACACTGTTCGTACATAAGAGGAAGAAAATATAAGAGGCTTAACCCAAAAACCCAACTTACCCCATCCAGAAAGTACTCTATTCCAGATGGTGTCCCATACAATGTTTAGAGTAACAACATCTAAAACTCTAACGTGTGAATTGAGATAGCTTACGTCAAAATAAGGGATCATGAGCTTCCCAAAAATACTATGACAGATTCTGATAGCACAATTTTGGCAGGTGTAGGTAATTACACAAATGTCAGAGAAATTAGTTTAGCATCAGCGCATTATTTTAGTCTCTAACAGTCCAAAGTCTTTTAGCAACATGTCTGTGTCTGTAAGGTAAGGATCACCAAGCACAAATCTTGGAAAAACATGGCCAAATGGCCTAGCACAAACAGTGTTTCAAACAAGTTGACTGATGGTCATAGCTGTAGCCAGTTGATTGTGAAGGGTGACAGAGGCAATAGCTGCAACAGAAAGGTTAGCCACCAGGGAGATCACTATTGCTATTGTAGTAAAAGCATCAGGTTGAATCTTGCCAGTCTCTGGTGAGGTTAATGGGTATCCAAATCTCTGGAAGGATCTTGCATGTTCTTGGGGAGACATCAGCTTCTCTTGTGGGGGACCTCACTGAGTGATAACCTCCATCTTGTTGGTTGGGGGTGTAGGGCTTGACATGTCTGGCTGGAATCCATAGCAGCTGATCAACTTTCTGTGGAAATATACAAGCAAAGCCTTGCGCAGTAGTTAGCAGGGGATCAGGACCCTTCCATACTTCTTGGAGAGGATCCTTCCATAGCACTAATGGACCACAGGCAGCATCTTATTGGCTGCAGGGCTTTGCTGCTTATCATCAAAAGAGAGAAAGGGAAGAGAAAAGATACGCTTTTGATTATCATTTCCTTCAGAGATAACACCTGGCCTCTGTAGTAAGGGTCCACAGGAGGCAGTTGTGGACAATTTGTTTTACCTGAGAGAGTCAATTATGGGAACAGGGCAATGAGACCTCAAGTTGATTCAACAGCTGAGGCATATATGGGTTATATAGACCTGAATCAGCTATGCCTGGACTCTTCTAAGAAATATGAGAAGCTTAAAAACCTATGTAAAGGAGAAAAACCTGAAGTTATGTGAGCATCTTTTTTTCTTATGGTAACAAGTACATTGGTAGGGAAGAAATTTAAGGGTAGGGGTAAGGAGGATAATCTGAGATTCCCTGTCTATACTATAGAGATTACCCATCTCTAAATGGGAGACCTCACCTGAGCTCTGAGCTTTCCATTATTACTCAGCCTTTGAGTCACACTTGTCGACTTTGAGGCTGAAAGAGGCTGTAGAATCACCAATTAGAGATTATCCATGAGGGATCATTCACCCGACACTTCAATATTTACCCAATATACACAAGCCCCAGGAGTGTGAACGTACAAAGTCACCACACGGACAACAGGGAAGTTTCAGCAAATGCTTCCAGTTTATTGAGGGGTATATAGGCTTAAATAGAGCACAGGAAGTGGGTGTGGCCTAGGGGTACCGGTGCTGTCACAGGGAGTGGGTGTGGCCTAGGGGCAACGGTGCTGTTGCTGATTGGTGGAGACCTTTTACAGTTAGCTCTTGGCCAAGTGAAGGAGTCACGATTAGAGGAGGAACAGGAGGCCCCCAAGGGGCTCTAGGCCAGGTTCTTCGCATGGGTGTGAGCGTGCTCGAACTCCTTGGGTGTCTCCTAGCTTGCGGTATACTTGACCCAACCAGACTTGAGTTTCTCCTTCAGCCACCCATATGTGTAGAGTTTGGGACAGTCGAAGGGCAAACTCCTGCAAGTGGATTCTGCCAAGTGCCCCCCAAACGCTACATGGTATAGCAAAGGAACAATCATCTGGCAAGTAGATAGAGGTTGTTTCATGGCAAAATGAGTCACTAAAGTGACCCATGGACTCTGCATTTCAGGTTCTCCTGGGGTAACCTCCAGCACGACTCTTGCTCCTACCATTTCCAACACAGGTGAGAACAAGCTGACAGTGGGCGTATCCCCATGGGATGGTCTCAGGAGGTTTCCTCAGGAATTATTTCCTCAGGAGGTTTCCTCAGGATTTTCCCATTATATATGTCTTCTCAGAGACTCTGACTTCCTTAGAAGGAAGTGGAGTCCTTGATGGTGGAGCAGCCCCAACACTAAGTATTGACTGCTTTTGGGACATTTCCCAATAAACAGTGTTTCCTGAAAAATACCACGCTGCTTTATTTCCCCATAGTAAGCATTTCTAAATGAAAATCAGCTACTTGAGAGTAGTTGCCAAGACTCCGGGCACTGGAACTTTATTCTGCCCCAAGAATCCTCTGGGGGCACTAAAAGGCGATTCACTGGTAGTCAGATACATAGGCACAGTTGATGGGAAAATCACTTAGAACACTGACGTTCAGGAAAGCTTATTTTAACAAAGTAAAACAAAAATATGACTTGTGAATTGTGCAACTCCCCGAACCAGAGAACTCCAATCACCAGTGCCACCAGACAGCATTTATAGAAATGTGAAAATGAGAAGTAGAGAACAACTTTGTGGGCCACAGCCTACTCATCTAGCTAGTACTACAGAAAATTCGCTGTGAATAGCCCATCCATTGCTTGGCTGCAAGTCCTTCTGTAGCCACCTGAAGGCCAGTTACTATGATTAACTCTCTATTGGGTTGGTCTGTTGGGCACAATGCATATGTTCCAAATCAATGGCTTCCTATAAAAAGTTATTTAACAAAAATGAGAAAACTTGTGTTTCCTAGTGCTAAACCTCAAAGACTGAAAAGTGTAGAATTTTGTCAGGAATTTAGCTATGGGAAACAAATTTTACACAGAAAACATAGGAATTCTTCATATTAGAAATCTCCAAGAAGTTTTCTAAATTAGGTAAGGAATGTAAACTTTTAAATGGACAAGTTTTAGATCATGGTGTCATCATTTCTTCCTTATAGCAGGAACTTCTGGCAGTATCTCAAGCAAAGCCCTGGAAACAAGAAGCTACACCATAAGTAAATCAAGATATACTAAGGAGCCCAGGACGGGCCCTTTGGGTGGTGCAGTAGCTCCAGCTCCCTTTCCTCTTTTCCCTCTCAGAGACCACGACTGCTCCAGGGACCACCAGTGCAGTGCTATCCAGAGGTGAGTGTTGTTTGAAGACTTGAGCTCCATCGCTTCATTGAGTGGGACTGAAGCACAGAATGAAAGAACATGAAGGCTGAGGACCTGTTTCCTAGGGACACAATACCCAAGGCCAGACAAAATTGTGATTCCTTCCGGATTTGCTTGTTTTAAGGCCTGTGGCCGAATATTCCTGTTTGAAATTTATGAAAAAAAATTTTTTTGTAGTGACCACTACTGTTTCTCCTGAAGTCAGAACTACTATAGAAGTTGCCACCACAGGTAATATTACATAAATAAAATTCAATCTGGAGTTTATTCTCACGTGGGTGTTTTGGGCATGTTGTGTATGTGTGCTCTGGGGACGTCATGGAGTGTGAGCATAAGTATGGCAGGTGGTGGTAATAATAGCTTTGTCTTTCATTTGCCTCCCTCTGTATTCACTCCTGAAACTCAAGGGAGACATACATGGAGAAGTAAGACAGGCATGAAGTCTAGAGTGCAGAAGTAGCTATTCACAAGGCAGCTATGAGTCATTAGGCCAAGGCGATGATATAAGAGGACATTTGTGATTCATCATTTGGAGCGTGAGGTCTGATGCCAGGGAGCTGCTACTGTGGTGACATACCGTCGTTGTTTTAAGCATCATTGCAGAGCGGAAGCTCTGAGATGGCTATCAAAATATAAATTTCTAAGACAGAAGTTGAAATAATAAGAATAATGTCCTCTAAACACTCAGAAGAAGTGATTCCTTTGTAGGTTTGCACTCACAAAACCACAGGCAGTACCCTAAATCTCAGAACTTGGGGTTACGTCCTTGCTCCCTCAGAGGCTACAACTTTCACATAAAGGGATCGGGACCACCAAAATTGCACTCAAAACTGAAGAGTGGCAGAAGCTCATATTTTCTTTATTAACACTAATTGTGGCATTCCTAGGAAAGCTACAGAGGAGAAATTTGTGGAGGGTAGTTAATATTTACTAATGTGTATTTCTATTTGGGACAACTAATTCTTTTATAGGATTGGAATTTCTCTAGAAACAACCATTACGACTCTAGAATCATAGCTATAGTCACTGAGGATGATTATACTAATTGTCCATAGTTTTTAATGCTGTGAAATTACAACAAGCATCAGAAAAGGGACAGATCACATTGACTCATTTGCTTTTTTTTTTTCATTGATGGTTTCTGGCTGCTAGAAAGTAAGCTACATTATGAGAGAGACCTTTGAATATTTTGCTGATACATCCCAAGGGCCTAAAACAATGTTATGGGGGAAAGAATTCTCGAACAATACTAGTGGAATGATGAAATACGCTGTTTGGAATTTGTTTTCTTCTGGTGTCACCACAGTTCCACCTGGAAGTAGCAAGAGTTCACAGTTCCAAGCTAGGCAGGGTGGACTAGATCAAATCATTTAAGAGTTTCAGCATCAAGGGCTCTTATTTTAAATACTTGAATATACTTACACTTGAGTCATTGATGATCAGATTTAGAAACATGAATCCCCTTTGGCCTTGTTCCCCTTTTTTTGCACCAGGGAGCTGGGACTGGCAGGGAAACAGCTGAAGGATGGACAATATGCTCTTCCATGCTGAACGGGCCCTCTGGGGAGGGAGCTGCAGTACCATGATCCATGGGTGGGCCAGGAGATGCGATGATGTCCATTGGGTTCCACTGCCTTCTCAGGGGAGGTGTTCAGTATTGTATTGAACAATACAATATTGTATTGGTTATCACAGGGGACTTCTCCAGGACAGTCATTATTCTGGGAAGTTTCCATGCAAGTAGATTGTTGAGAAGGAACTCAATCTTACTTGAGATGATAATATATTTGATGGACTCACTTTGATGAAATATCAGTGTAAGTTTTCCCTAATATGCTAGATCTCCACCCCTCATCATTCCTCATTTTCCTTCTACAGAGGCCACAGCTTTAACAGAAGGCAGCAGCAGTCCTGGAAATGGGTCCAGAACAGGTAAGGCCGAGAGCTCACAGTGTGAGTTAGCATGGATTATGACTCTCTGTGGGCTCAGCTCTGGAGGGAGTGGTGGTATTGCCTGCCGAAGAGTATGGAGTTACTTCTAGCATATTCTTACATTGAGTGTATTCCATGAAAGCTGCTAAACCAGCATCTAGACCCCCCAGCATAACTTCATAAAGATGTAGTGTCAGTGTGAGGGACATCTCTTTGATATTGCACACATTATTGAGGTCTGAGGGAGTTGGGGAATGTATTTCAAGGAACAAGGGAAAACTATGAGTTCTAGAAGCCATCCTATCTTGTATAAAGATTTAATTAATAAATCACTAATGATATGGAGTGTTCTTCCATGCTCTTGGCATATTCAAATATTTTTCTGATCTATTCTCCACCGTAGGCACCACCACAACACCAGGAAGCCACACAACTGGAATTCTGACAGGTAAACTTGGAAGAAATGCACCTCGTTCTCCTGTGTGGGGTAGATGAAATTCCATGCGAGGGGCCTCCGCTTAGGAACATTACTATTTTAATTATCTGTTAATAACAATAGGATGCATATGATTCACAATGAGCAGTAAAAGGGCTCTTTTAATAAGATTCCTACACCAAAATTGCTCTTCATGGCAGATCTTTGGGGGACAAACCTAGGACTCTGGGGTGATTTCAGACTGTCTGTTTTTTAGCCACCATAGGTTAGCCTCTGGACCAACTGCTGCCCTTTCCATTTCCAACGCAGTTGAGTCAATAAAGTCTAGGGGAACCTTTCAGGCATCCATCTGTGATGACAGTTCCCCTCCAATGTCATCCTGTAGAGGAGACCTACTTTATCTGCTCCATTCAGCTCTGTCATATTTCCTGCCTTCTTAGAGGCCACAACCTCTGTAGGAGAGAGTGGAACAAGAGGCAGAGTAGTCACAGGTGAGCCCTATTGAGGCATTAACTATGTTTTCTGATAAATTGCCAAGAGTCGCATCTGAAGTATCAAAGGTCTTTAAATTTCCCATACTAGATACACACAAAAAAACCTGATGTTCAATACTTACCCCTAAATGTGGGGAAGACACCTCGACTTTGCCTCCTTATGTTTTGCACTCTCTTGAGGGGGTGTGAGGCCCATTCGCTGACAGTTCAGTGAGTGCTTTGGGGGTAAATCTATCTCTCTGTAACTGAACCTAACTAGAGGCCCTCAATAAGGAGGAACTATCTCTGTGTACTTGCCAAGGGAATAAAATATCGCATAGAAATTGAGGTGCGATTGAAACATATGGTGAATGTTTAAATAAAAATAAATTAATTACAATAAAACAGATTGGTGGGGCCGGAGATATAGCTCAGTGGTTCCGATGCCTGTCTTGCAAGCACAAGGGCCCGGGTTCGATCCCTGGTAACCACATACAATACTGGGCGTGGAGACTCACCCCAGCAGCAATCAGTACCACATACCACAGTGCCGGGCGTGGTGGCTCATGCCTGTCATCCCAGCACTCGGGAGGTAGAGGCAGGAGGATTGCTGTGATGTGAGTTTGAGGCTGAGCTCAGGGCCTGCCTGAACTACAAAGCAAGACCCTGTCTCAAAATAAATAAATAAATAAATAAATAAAACAGATTGGCATTAATTCCCCTCAAAATAGGTAGTAGACAGACTGGTAGGTAGATAGATGGATGGATAGATGAATGGATAAATAAGTTAATTGTTAAAACTCAAAAGACTAGGAAAATAAATTTCTTGGTATATTGGAAAAACAAAGCAGCTTTTCTCATTTCAGAGATTATATCCAGGCGGAAAATTTAGTTCAGTGGTGGTACAAGATCCTGAGTTTAATCCCCAGTATCGGAAAAAAAAAAGAGTTTATATCCATTTCATGAAAGGTGGCACATTGTCCAACTGATGACCACCTTCTTATTTCAGGTATCACTGAGGGCATCTCAGGAAAAACCTCCCCTGGAAGTACCAACACAGGTAAGGAACTGAGCACGGTCTTTTGAGAATACATTGTGCAGGAGCTGAAGAATATTCTTGAGTTTTGCTTTCTCTAAGAGCACAGCTCCACCAGGAGCAGCAGCTGGGCTTTTCAGTTCTCTCTCCTTTCTGTATTCCCCTCATGGCCATGAACATGTAGGACTTCAAACATGAAGGAGTATGAGAAAAGGGCTTGGATTTTCCCTGGGCCTGTATGATGCCCTTAGCAGGGCAATGATTCTGCTTGGAAATTCCATCATTTCCAGTGTCCGTGCAGGGCTGTGTTCTGCCCTGGCTCCCAGAGACCTGCTTTCTCTCCCAGGTAGGTGAGTAGGGGTGGATGACAACACGCCGTATATCCTCCAGCTCCCTAAGACTTAGTTGTACTTGATGTAAAATAAAAATAAATGCAAGTTTCTGTTTCCCTTCACTAGAAAGCATCATAAAGGCAGTGATTAATGTGGTTATGGAAAAGATAAGCCACTTACAGATGTTAAAACTGTGCTCCTTGTTCTGTCACCCTGCCACTCCAGAGTGGAAGGTTCCTTGAAGTGACACAGTGATTTAAAATCCTATTTTTACCCGAATGCACAGTGAAAGGGAAACCCAGTAGCAGTGCAATCATCTGAGGCTGGCCTGGCAAATGCAGTATCAGGAAGTTATTTTCCTTTCTCTACAGAGATATAGTCTTTAGGAAAGGGCTTCCAGTGCTTAATGCTGCCAAGATTAACTTGAAGTAATGCCCTGTGGTTTTATTCATTCTTTTGCCTCTTACATACCACCTAAGAGTTTTCAAAGACCACCATTATGTTTAGAAATTCTGACATAGGTCAACTTGTAAGAAATGTCTCATATTTAATCTCAGATGTGATGGTATCTCTTTTGGTGCTTGTCTCAGTTACTTTGATTTTTGAGATGCACTATCTGGCAAGTGTAAGGATGAAAGGTTTCTTTGGGCTCAGTTTGTAGAGGTTTCAGTCTGTGGTTGGCTGGCTCCATGGCAGAGTGACATGGTGGAGGGGCATGGCAAAGGAGAAACAGCTCATGGCATGCTAGCCAAGAAGCAGAGAGAGACCACTGGAGGAGGAGGGAAGAGATAGACCTAGGACAACCCCAGTGACCCATCTCCTTCCACCAGGCTTCACCTCCCCATATCTTGTTCAGCTATAAACCAGTGAACTAATCCATTGATGAGTATCATGCCCTGTGATGCAACCACCTCCATAGAGGCCACCCTATGGATGCATGAGCTTTGAAGGACATCTGGATAGAAAAACTGTAATAGGGCTGCAACACCAAAATAGCCCCACGGATTTCCCCCTACTTGTCCAAAATTCCAAATTTCATCATTTTCCTATTTCTTTTCTCAGAGGCTACAACTTCCACAGAAAGTTCTGATACTACTGGGACGGGACTGAAAACAGGTGAGAATATTATGCTCCGTAATTTAGGCCTGTTGAACAAACTTTTGTTGAGAAAGTTCTCGTTTTGATTAGGAGTGTTCCAAGTGAATCATGGTAGGTTTGTTATTAGATATAATGTTGAGCTGGGTAAATGGCTGCTTGGGAGGTTGACGTAAGAGAATTACACATTTGAAGCCAGCCTGGGCAATTTAGCAAGATGGTTACTAGAAATTTTTTTAAAAGGGCTGGGGATGTAGCTCAGTGTTAGAGTGCTCACCTGGCATTCATGAGACTCTGGGTTCAGTCCCTAGAACCACAGGAAAAAACAGCTTAGAAAATCCCAAGTTTGGAAATAGGATGAGATTTCTACATTCTACATCTACATTCTTTCTACATTTCTACATTTCTACATCAGCTGTTCTAAATATCACCAGCATTTTAGCTATAATCTAAAAAATGTTCAGTGTGTATGAGCATATGTGTACATGTGTGAAATAGAAGAGTTCCACAGAACCGGATATGTGTATGTACACTGGGATATCAAAATGCACTTGGACATTCAAAGTTATTTGCACGTTGAAACCTTTTGTTCCTCTTTTTCCCCTCACAGCAGGGCTCACTGCAATAGGAAAAAAAAAAAAAAAAAGCTGGTGGGCTTTGGGAGAAAGCACATACCTTTGTGAATCAAATTCAGGTAGAAGTACTTCAAATTGGGAGCATTGTCTATTTCTGGTTATGATTTGTTGAAAGCAGGAAATAGAGTTGATTACCATATGCGCCAAGTACAGATTCTGGTTATGGCAAGTGAATGAATGACGCATGCGCGCACACACATGTGGGTCGGCGCCCCTTTGACTCAGGGAGCCGACATGTTGAGTTCCGCTCTTCCGTGTTCCAGGCACTTCCGGGGTAGACTCCAGCCCTACAAGGGCCCCGGGAAGTTCTGGCCCTGGTGAGGGAATCTTCTCCGAGTCTTCTTGCCCTGTGGTTCACCAGTTTCATTCCAAACACCCTCAATCTGTTTCTCGAATGTGTTTTTGCTCTTAGCAGCCACAACTTCCCCTGGAGAAAGTAGAACGACTGGAGTGGAGACCACAACAGGTAAACCCTGGCCGCCTCCTGCCTACTTCCTAGTACACAGAGGAGCGAGTCGTGTCTTACTGTACCTGCTTTGAGGAGAATTTTCTGAACAAAATTAGTGGAAAGTCAGGATTTGACCTAGTGACTAAAAATCAGACACCCAGACTCGTATCCTCTTTCTGTCTGCTCCAAGAAGAGTCTGCTATGGAGTATGGTAGTTTCTTGGGAAAGAAGTGCTTTTCTTCCTCTCCTTGGTATCTAAAGGAAATTGTTGGAATTTTTATCATTAGATTTTCTGTGGGATGGAAAACAAAATTCTATGGGATCTGGAAAACATGCAATGATTAATTTCTAGTTGTAGAAATTCCGGAAAAGAACTTGTTATATTGAGAAAACCCAAGAGCTCCCTCAGCCATGTCTGATGCCATTTTTTTCTCGTTAGGAGAAAGTTTCACACACCAACTAAGAAGTTTATTTGAAGTAAGAAAGTTAAGGGCCAGTAAAGAATCATTGTAGTTAAATTTTTTTATTCTCAATTCTTAGGAAGTTAAACTTTGCCGAATGTTTACACCACTTTCTGATCAGGAGGGTTTCTTCTTTGACACAATAGAAGATAAGGAATTTTAGATTCTGCTAACCTCATATAGTGGCATCGTCTTAGCTCATCCTTCTTTCTTGATACTGAATTCATTTTGGTTCTCTTTTAGGAAATCACAACTAAAAAATTAGAAACTCTATTTCCTCTAACAAATCTAACAACAATAAATATTAAAAACCTTAAAATCTTCACCTGACTTATTTCTGCTCTGAATTATTTATTGTGCAACTTTAAATTTTTATTTGGTATAATTTTAATTAACAAATTACTTACATTGATAATACTGAGACTTTCTCTAAAATAAAGTGGAGGTTTTTAATTTCCTATTGAGGACATAACATTTCAGGGGAATCAGGATTTATTTATAAATTTGGAGTCACGTGGGCCCAGTTTCAAAGGGTTTTCTCTTCTCAGAGGCTGACCACAGGGACCTATGTCAGTTTAGGAAATGTAATAGTCCTGGTTCTGAAATGGGTTTCCCTTTGAAAAAAACTTTCTGTGCCTCTGTGTAATATTACTGATTTCCATTCAGCATGAAAACCAGGAAGGTATCTTATTGTAAAGGAAACAATTAAAATAGACATTTTAGATTCCCAGTTTGTTTTTATTAGGAGTGACCAGTGGAGAACCAGGAAGTGAGAAAAGTAAACACAAGTCAATGAGACCTCGGGACCGAGTCGGGGTGGGGGTGTTAGTCACTGCACTCATTACCCCTGGCTTTGCCACAGCGCGTGGCCCATGTGGAATGTCCTCCTGCATCTCTTTGGCCATGTCAGGATTAGGAAAGTGTAACCGTGTTGTTTTCTTTTCCTCCTTTCGAAGGGCCTTCTAGAGTACCCTCCTCTCCAGCAGCCACTGCCACAAGGACTTCTGCTACTAAAGCCTCTGCCACAACAACCCCGCTGCCGACAGCTGCCCCTGGGAGCACCAGCTCAGGTAAGTCCCGAGTGGGGGAGGACGACTGGCAGGGAAGACTCTCCTGGAATCATCTCTCCAGGGGATCTTCTCATAGCATCACTATCTTCCCCCTTTTCAGAGACCGTAACTTTCTCAGTAATCAGTAGAACAGTCATAGTCCCAGGCAAAAATGGGAAGTCAGTGAATTCCTTCTGATGATTTGATTGATTTAAAATAGAGTAATTTCTGCCTATGAAGAGCTTTGTCTGGGCCACCAAATCCCAAATACCAGAGCTTTACCCAAATCCTTACATTTGTGTTCAGCAAAATACTCTATTTTCTTTTGGAGCCGAGACCAGTGCACCAGGGAGCCAAGTCTCTGGCAGTCAAACAAGTAAGCATGAAAAAATGTGGATATGTCTTCATACTCACCAAAATCTATAGTAAGATGACATCTGTTTTAAAGGTTAGCCTTTCTGGCTTCTTTTACCTTTGGAAAAATGTACTTATGGAAAAGTGTATGGGGAATCCTAAAATATGACTCAAAAAAGGGTCCAAAAAATATTTTTTCTTTTTAGCCCTCCTGGTTTTTGTTTTTGTTTTTTTTGGACAGGGTCTTACTGTGTAGTTCAGATTGGCCTTGAGCTCACTGTACCCCAAGCTAGCCTCAAGCTCACAGCAATCGTCCTACCTAAGCTTCCCAAGTGCTAAGACTGCAGACGTGAGCCACCACCCCTGGCCTTGTATGTGGTTACCAGGAATTGAACCTGGGTCCTTGAGCTTGGGAGGCAGATGCCTTAACCACTGAGCTAAATCCCTGGACCTTAGGTCTTCTTTTAATATAAAGGAAATGATGTGTCAATCCTTGCCTTCTTGTGATTCTAGGTACCAAGCAAGCAGTCTCTGGGACAACTGCTATATCTGAAAGTTCTGTTACAGGTAAGTGAGTATCTTCAAAGGCTGTCACCCTTGTTTAACCTCAAGAAGGAGTGTGCTTCCCTGAGGTGCTTTCCACATTGCTTACTTCTTCTGGAGGCCAAAGCTTCCTGAGAACCATCAGAGCCACTGTGATGAAGACAGTGAGAGCTAGGAGTTCCACATCATAACACTTCCACTTGGTCCCACCCTGAGATTCCTCTGGATAGAGAAGATTGTAGTGTAGGAAAGGCAGCTGCTCCTACCTATAATCCAGCCGACCAGGCTGTGGACATACCCTTGAGATGGTTTCTAGTGTCTGGCCTTCTACAGATGTCTGGAGTTGGTTGAAGCAGTGGTTCTTAGACAGCTAACCTGTTGGATACTGTTAGTGTTAGCAGCAGGCGTCAAGATTGGCCCAGAAGCTTTGTACTTGTGTAAACAAGAGGCTTAAAATGAAATCAGAAATTGCCTGGCTCCCATTTGATTTTTTACTTGAGCTGTAAATATTAAAATGTTGCTTAACAGTCACTTCAGTGACTCATTAAAGGTCAAACCACACTTAAATCACTGTCCCCCATTCAATCATCAGGAACCACATCTGGAGCGACAGATGCACAAGTCACTGAAGGCAAATTGGGGAAGAATTTTAAAAACTTCTTGTTCTCCCATTGAGGAGATTTTATATTTGCTGAGCAAACCTGTCAAAAGATAAGCTTCTTGAGAAAAGTCTGCTATGATTTTTTCACCCATCTCTAGTACTAAATGAGGCTCAATAAATATGTATTGAGTGAAGTAAAAAATGGATACATAGGGAAAATACTTGATCTCATTCAGGAGTAGAAAGGACACTCAAAGGACAAGCTGCTCACAGAACGACCAAGTAGACCAAGTGATCTATGTGCAAGACCCCTTCCAGACCTGTCCGTTCCACAGTTGCTGAACAAACACTTAGCCCTGGAAAAAAGCATGTATTTTATGTTGTTTGCCTCAACACAATAGTTCTGTGGGTAGATTCTATGGCTCATTTTTCAGGCACCACTGGTGTGGCCTTAAGTCCAACCATTGTACCTGGACGTCCTACCACAGGTAGGTTAGCCAGCTCCAGAATTTTCCCTGGAAGTAAGGTCATAAGAAGTACCTTTCACATCACTCTTCTCAAGGGCATGTTTTCCTTTCTTCCTAAATCTTCATCTTTCCCTTCTTTCCTTTCTCTCTTTTCCATAAGTTACAGCTGCCATAGGAGTCAGTACAACACCCTGGGAGAACAGAAAACAGGTGGCAATTCATGGTGTGCAGTGGGGCTGTGTGTCTGACATGGGCCTGATGGCAAATTATCCTTATATTTCTAGGTAAGATAGTTTGATAGGGGGAGGGAGATTTTTAGGAACTCGTAGTTGATATCAGCAAAGTTTTCTTTGTCACTTGATTTTGAGTCAACCTGGGCAGATTTTCAGAGTTTAGAAATGGCCCACACTTGAATCTAGCTTGATGCAAATGAGAATGAAAGTGATAATTATCTAGAAAGTTTTCCTACTGTCATTTCAGGTATCACCAGAATAGCAGCTGAAGAAAATACAGGCTTAATGAGTGTCAATTCAGATTAACAAAAGGCCAGAATGAACACACAAAATTAACTTCAGCACAATATTTTTCCTTGGGCATGAAAGTGACTGAAATATTCAGTAGTCTTTCCAGTAACTCTGTGTTTATGTTCAAAAATTTTTTTTGTATATGTCTGTTTAGGAGCTACCACTAAAACATCAATAAGTCAAGAAACTAGAAGCACAATAGGTAAATATAGCAGGAAAAGAGCCACTTAGTTCCATTAAATTCCAGAGGCAGAGGTCCTATGTTGATAAATTTCCATCTTTCTTTGACTTGGACATGAGCAAATACAAATAATTCACTACAAGTTAAGACAAGCCCAAATCCCTTCCCACCTTGGCCTCTCCCCAAGGGGAGGAACTCACCACCCCATTAGGGAGCAGTGGCAGCACATTTGCACACATTTCAAACATGGATGAGCTGATCAGAGTTCCCATGAGATCTCACCTAGTTGTGAAATATCTTTCACAATAGAGCTCTCAACAGAAGTGTGTTCTTCGCTGTCCCAGAATGCTACATGCTTGTCACCTCACATTTGTGTTATTTTCCTCTATGATCAGAAAAAAATTGCTGGAAATGTAGAAATGTAGAATCTCATGATTAAATTGTGAAATTGTCCGCCACACATGAGACACAAATTTGGTGAATAACACCCATGCTTCGGAAGCTATGCTCAGAGAAACAAAACTGCAACACAAAAAAGGAAAATATGAAATGTGACTATTACAACTATCAAAGAATTTTCAATCTAGCATATTAAACACACGGAATAAATAAAAGTGAACTTCTGAAAAAAGCGAAGAATTGCCACAAAGAAGGAATCTTGATGCCATGATAAATAATATATTAGTTAATATCAGAGAGAGAGGCAAAAATCTAGTCTACTTAGTCTAGAACAGCCCCATCTGAAATTACCGATCTTCAGTGCAGCAGTGGAACATCATTTGCCAGAACGGGTAGAAGCCCCGAAAATCAAATGAGATCAACTGTGTCAAAGAGAGTTACTAAAAAAAAAGGTAGACACAGAAATTTATGTTATTCTCTAACAGAGAGGCATTATAAATCCAAGAAAGAAAATCATTTTCTTGAAACACTGAAGTCTGAGTCTCTCACATATTCCTCAATGTGCAATTATTGGAAGTTCTAGTAGGGTACACTGATGGGCAAATGACACCTTTCTGTGCCACACAGAGTTGACACAAGGAATGGAGTCAGTGAAGTATATGGCAAAGAAGAGATCAACGATGCATTAAAAGACTAAAAATACAGGTTTATTCCATGGCATGAGAAGAACAGGAGTCGGAGCAAGGGACTAGGCTGAGCAAGGCCTGGGCAAACTCACTATGCCCTCTCCTTCTAGGCACTGCTGGGAGCACAGCAGGGACAAGCGCTATCCTTCCGAGTTCAAGTGTGGGTACGTCCCCGTGGAGTCCAAGGCTCCAACTTTCACTCTGAGGAAGTCAGTTCCGTGTGTGCATGTGACACACATGAGGGCAGCTGTCCAAGCACGATCCTTGTGGGCTGCTTGGAGGGTTCGAGGAATGGCTGCCACTGGCTAGCCTCGGTTGCTTTCTGTCTCTCTCTGTCATGACTACTGCCC
>PVIR01031470.1:0-19424 GCA_004026965.1 Petromus typicus
GCTTCAGCCTCCAGGGTGCTAGAATTATTTGCATGCACCATCATGTATCATTTTTTAATATATTCCATTATCCTCTGGCACTTAGCATTTGCAATAAGTTAACTTGCAGTCCACATACTTTTTCAAAGGTAATATGACTTTCTGACCATCCCTAACATTTGTAGAACCCAGAGTAAAATTATAAATGGTAGACTGTATGTCATATATATAACTAAAACTTTATAATTTAAAAGCCAAGCTATAACTTGTTAAATGATATAAGTCCTCTTCTATCTTGACAGGTACTGTGCAGCTTCTTACTTCCCACCGTAGCCAAGCTTCACATGTGGAATTCATAGAGTCCTTGGCGGAACTCGGCAGTGTTGCCCCAGAGCCTGCCCCTGGTTTACTCCCTTCCTTTCTAGTCCTGCTCCTTCTCACCCTGCAAGGAACTTCACTCACACTTCTTGCCAACCAAACTCCAAGTTTTGTCTACACTTCCCACAAATTGCCAACTTCCTAGTCACTTCAAGGCCATGCAGGTATGTAATTAATCTTTAAGAATGTGGTTCTGGGGAAGAGGCCTGTGAAGAAGACATTTCAAGGTCTTGGGCCTCTGTAATTGAGCTGGAAAGAGAGGGGAAAACCTTGATTGGACATCTTTCCTTGACACTAGAATAATCCTAATGATTTACTCTTACCTATTTTATTCTCTATTACTATATCCAGAGAGAATTTCTTCAAAATCTCAGCCAGGTCATCTTCCTGGGGATAAATAATAAAAGGAAGAGGGAGCTGGCTGATCCACAGACCCCTATTGCTGCAGCTCATAGTCACCCCCTCCTTCTTCTGCTATTCCCTCCAGAGTCTCCTCACTGTTGGTTAGTGGCTCTAAGGTTCAGATAACTTTCTTGTGGGGTACCTCACACTCTTGGCACTGACTCTGTGTCTACTTCCTATTTTACCTTCAGGCTTGGCGTTCAAATTGTGTAAGAGAGTACTAAAAATAGACAAATTGATTATCTTGATATCAAAAATATGTCTCTCTCCCATCATTGTGTAACAGCACCTCTACCGCCTGTTGATAGGAACAGGTACCCCAGTGAAGAATGTGTTCTGGTCTACCAATCCCAAAGTGCCAGTTGGGACTCCTGCTGTGTTCTCTGGTAAAAATGTTCTACCAGTACCCTTGAATTTGTGACCTTCAGCTGTGGGGACTCCTCACAAATTCCCCACGTATTCATTATGACTGATGTAAGTGGGAATATTTCTATTTCCACATCCTGAATCCTACTCCCAGGTATTGTCCTCTTGGGGATAGAGCGTCATACAAGGGTGATTGATTTAGGACATTATTGCATCATGGAGGGCAGTGTTTTATCTTTCTGGGGTGTCACGTCCAAGCTGGCACTTCAGCAAGCCAAGGTTTCAACAGGTTGTTCATTGGTCACGAGGCCAGTAGATTGTGGGTGGTGTGCAATGTGACAGGTCTAGCGGAGGCTGTGATAATAAGCCTACATTTCCTGTGCTGCAAAATGAGTTTGTGGGTGTGATGCACTGATATGTGGAATAATATGTTGGTGCAAGTCCGTATGTAGTCAGTTGCCTGAGGAATTATAGGCAAGGAAAGTAAAACTATTAGGAAGTTACCTACTTTTTCCTGTTAAATGGCTGCCCTCCCCCGCAGGAAGGGAAGAGTACAACATAGTCATCTGTAGTCAGTCACCTGGCCAAGTGGCTGAGTGTATCTTCAAAGAATAGTGCTGTACTGGGTCTCAGCAATAGTTTCCGATGGTGGCAGGTTGTTTGGCTGTGGCAGTAGTTAGATCACACTGAGTGTGAGCTTGTGCTGTTGGGCTTGTGTATAGCCTCCCTCTTTGCTGCTGTGTCTTTTCAAGAATCCATTGTGTCAGTACAAGGCTGGCTGATGAGAAGGCTGGCTGGCCTGAACTGGCCAGGTCCTTCTGTTCACTTAATACCTCTTCAGTGGCAGGTGCTTCTAGGAACTGTGGGGGAAGGGGATTTAAGCAAGACTGGGCAGGAAGAGGAAATGGGTTGTAGTCTAGTCACAAGCAGAGGTGTTCCTTATGAGATGAAGGCATCGGATCTTCATCCCACATTGACCAGTCATATGTTGCAGGCTGACCCTAGAAGGTGGCATGATCTTGAGGAAGATAGCTTTCTTTAGCCAAGATAAGCACTGAGGAGGGCAGTCAGTACACAAGCTTCCCAGAAAATGTGGGAATAAATTCTTCAGTCCTCAAGGAGGAAGTGAAAGTGTAGCACAGTATCCACAAAAGAAACAATTATTATTTTATTTACCAATACATAACCAGAATTTAATACAGTGCCCTGGACATGGAGATACTTAAAATACCTTTCAGAATAAATAAATCACTGAAATGTCCTGTTTTCTTAGTTTGGAGTATAGAGGTCACCTCTCACCCACTGTCCTATACTGCTATGACAACTTAAGGATATAAAGGACATCTTCTGTATTTAACAATTGCTGATATTTTGCCATATTTATACCATCTCTTTATGGATATGGCTATTGTTATGGTTTGGGTCTAGATGTCCTCTGAAGCCTCAAGCAGCCATAGGTGGGGCTATTTCAGAAGTGGCTGGATCTAGAGTGTGTGACACTGGGACCGATTCACGCTGCAGTGGTGGGCTCAAGTGCATTAGGATTAAGGGCGTGAGTGCCATCTGCTCAAAGTAGCCAGAGTAAGATGGAAGGAGCAGAAAAACACTGTTTAGGCTGTTTGTTGCTTTGCTCCTTCTTTTCATCACCATGAACTGTTTCTCTGGCCAAGCCACGCTCCCTAGGAGCCAGCTGCTTGATTATGTACTGAACCTCTACAACTGTGAGCTAAAGAAGCTTTTCACCCATTAATTTGGGGTGTCAAGTATTTTGCCTTTGTAATGAGAAATGTAAATAAGACACATCTATAGCATTTATCTGCAGAGCCATCTGCAGACTTCTTTATTATCTGTCTTTTCATATTTGGTAAGCATCTCCCCAAAGTAAGGACATTTTCAAAATTACCATCATCACACCTAAAAGATATTTTAAAATATCCAATCCATGTTAATTTCTATGATTCTTCACAAAATGTTTTTATGGTCCTGTATTATGTGTCTGCATGTGTGTGTGTGTGCACATGTGGAGTGTATGTGTGTGTGTGCCCATACCCAAGCTCATGCTGGGGATCAAACCCAGAACTCTGTACGTGCTAGGCAAGTGTTCTGCCCCAACTCCCTCTTTTGTGAGTTTTTTTTCTCTTTCATTACTGGAGTACTTGTAGTGAGCTACATGTATAGCCCCAATTTCTCTCTCTCTCTCTCTCCTTCCTTTTTTTCTTCTTTTCCTTTCTCCTCTCCTCTTCCTTTTTTTCTTCTTGGGGAGTGGGGTTTTACTAAAGTTGCTCAGGCTGGGCTCAGACTTATGATACTCCTGCCTTAGCCTCCCAGAGCCCTGGGATTGCAGGCATACATTACCTAACTGGCACTGGAAGACTTTTGTGTTTTACTGAACCACATTGCCAGCACTTTTTAGGTTTTTATTTTGAGACAAGTCCTTACTAAGTTGCCCAGGCTGGCCTTGAACATGTTCCTGCCTCAGCCCTCACAACAACAAAGATGTGCACTGCTACACCTGGCTTAAATTTAACTTTTTCAAGAGATCAAGGCTAGGAGGGTTTGTGTCCTCCATTCTGTATTATCCTCATGATATCAAGTCTCGATTTGTTACTTTACCTTTATTACCCTACAATAGTAAGTCATGTCCAATCAGAAAATAGTATTCCTGCCTCCATGGCCACCCTAAGGGCACTGCAAGGAGTTTTCAAGGTACATAGAAACATCCAGGTGATCAGCCTTGCTTCCTGCTTTCCGGAAGAACAGAGACTCCCTATCTCCAACTAGGAGTTAGTGCCCTCTGACCTATCTCCAACTAGGAGTTAGTGCCCTCTTAATGAGCCATGGTACTGTCACAGCTAAATGCAGGTGGAACCAGAACCACTGCTGATAAAAAAGAAGTATGAACCGGGGTTGTGACACATCTCTGTAATCCCAGCACTCTGGAAGGTTGAGGGAGGAGAACAGCAAATCTGAGTTCAGGCTGGGCAACTTATAGCCTTGACAAGACCCTCTCTCAAAGTAAAAATATAAAAGAGAGTAGAAATGTAGCTCTGGGGTCAATCGCATCCCTCACTCAAGTATATCACTGTCAGTTGACATAGATCATACAGAAATTCCATATTTAAGTTTTGATCTGATGCAGGACAAGGAAACAGTTCCAAATAGAAGGCAGTGAACCCCTTTAATGTGTAAAGCTGATGTTATATGGAAGAATAATAGTCCAAAAAAGTACTATGTTTAGAGGGGCTTCATGCCTAGTCTAAGTAACAGAATAGGGTCCCCTTCTTCTATTCATCTTTTTCTATCTTACTCCTTGAGATTGAACCTGGTGAAGCCTTCTAACATTGAGCTACATTCCTCAGTCCTTTTAATTTTATTCTGAGTCAGGACTGTGCTAAATTTTCCCAAGCTGGCCTTAAACTTACGATCTTCTTGCCTCAGTTTCCCAAGTAACTGGTATTTCAGGAGTGCATCACCATACCTGGCTAAGCTTATTTCTTTATGCCACCTCTTCCTCCCAGGACTTGCATTAGTGCAAGTGAAGTGATAGGTCAACAGTGCAGTTTATTTAGCTGGCACTTAGATACTTGTTTATTTAATGTACTCGCATGATGAGCAAAGGCAATTCATGTGCTTCTTGGGGTTAGGAAAGAAAAGGAATTAGAATGACTCTTTCCAGTTCTCTATTACCTCTCCTTTCAATTTTCTTTCTTTCTGTTTTATGTAATGTTTATTTATCCCAATTATAAAAAAACCAAAAAGTATCTCTACAGTGCAAAACTTCCAGGGACTGATCATGTCTGCTGTTTGGTTTTGATAAGAATCAAAGTGAAATCTCTCTAGTAGATTGTTCATTTTATTACATTGGTAAAAATTTTAAAACGACATCATCCTCAGTTCTCAAAGTTAATTATATTGTTATTGATACTGTCAGAACAGATTTTCCGGCTATGTATCACATAAACAGTTAAACAATCTTACATTCTATTTATGCAGGAGACTGCAGTGTTGATTGTGCCCAAAGCAGGAGTCAGCGGTGCAGGCTGTAAGGAGTGAGCCCACAACTAACTTGTTCATACAGGAGAGTCTGGCCAAAGCCTGTGTGCTGAGGTCAAAGTAACTTCACCCAAATTCTGTCCTGAAAACTAAAATCTACTAACTAAAAGGACAACGGTCCAGTTGCAATCATATATTCTGTATATTCTGTTCCTAATTTGAGAATGCTTTGTCTTGTCCTTTATGAATGTTATTTACATTTATTTCCATAGAAACTGCACTTCCTTGCATGTAGTTTCACCCTTGCACGTAGCTCACCTTTACCTGAATTGGTTACCAACAAATATCAGTGGCTTGGACTGAGCAGCTCCAGAACTGGTCTTTCTGGCACCCTGCTTCCTATCTCTCTTTAGTTGTTGTCTTTTAGTTTTTGTTTTTTTTTTCCTCAGGCCCAGGTTGTACACAGGGCAGGAGGCTAGAGCCTGCTGCAGAGGTTTCCAGTAACATTTTGGGGTTTGCCAATATATTTAAATGTTCTTGTTTAGCCAGTAAAGGAGTTGGCTGGTGATTCTCTGGCTTCTCTCAATTTTGAACAATCCTTAGATGAGGAAAGGAGCAGAGAAGAAAAGGTGGAGATCTTTGGGTGCTCCCTCCTGTTTGCACCCTCTCAGAACAAATAATATTCCAATCTCAGAGGAAATAAGTTTAATCCCTTTTAATCTGGCTTGTCTAATATTAAGAATTTTCCAGTGGCCCATCGAAAGCAAGTGCTTTGTAAGTGGTCTTGGGAAGCTTTTTGGGCAAAGATGGTTCAGCTGAAGAAACTAGAAAGAGTTGGGTTGACTCACACCTGCTTAAATCAACACTGACAAAAAAGAAGCATAGTAGGGCTGGGGATTTAGCTCAGTGGTGCTACTGCCCGCCTTGCAAGTGCAAGGTTGTGAGTTCAAACCTTGGTACTACAAAAAAAAAATTCGCATTAAGAGAGAAGTGGGCTTATGAGTGTAGGTCAGGGGCAGAGCAAGTGCTTAGCATGTATGCAAGGCTCTGGATTTGAGCCCTAGCACTGCCAAAGAAACAATACCCCCTCCACCCAGCCTATAGAGGTAATGCTCACTTTCTTTCTTCACTACTTTTAAATTGAATTCTTTTACTTTGCAGAAAAAGATGGAGGCTGAAGGGATGTACCTCAGTGGTACAGCACCTGTCTGACAAGCCTGACACTTGGAGTTTGATTTTCGGTACCAGAAAAAAAGAAAAGAAATTAGAGTATAATAAAATAATCTGTAGAACAAGAAATTTTACTATTTTTAAGATCATAATTTTGGAGAACTTTTGGAGTCAGGGGAAAAATGTTAAAAAAAATCATCTACCACTATTCCAGGCTAATTTATAGATGATATGCCTATAACTTGTGTGCTGGAAAGTAACTTAGGGGCTAGGAGTGTAGCTCAGTAATAGAGCACATACTTAGCATGCAAACGAAAGCAAGGTGCCTTGTTTCAATCCCCACTGCCAAAAAATAAATAAAAGCAGGCAAGAGAAAGTTACTTAACCCAACTGATAATAGTGATATAAATACCTTATTCTCTGAAGTACATCAGCATTAATCTAATTAAGTTTCCTTTGTCCTACAGATAAATGGCATCACCATGGTCAATGATACAGGGCTACTTGTTTTTGTTTGTTTGTTTTTAAATAAACAACATTGTTTCATGTCTTGCCACTTTTGTATATATAGCTCCTAGAATGCTTGCTCCTGGAATATCTTTTGCTTTCCCTTCTTTTTTTTTTTTTTTTTTGAGAGAGGGTCTCACTTTGTAGTTCAGGTCGGTCCTGAACTCAGCCTGAAACTCAGCAATCCTCCTGCCTCTGTCTCCTGAGTGCTAGGTTTGCAGGTGTGAGTCACTACACCCGGCACTGTTGGTATGTGGTACTGATTGCTGGTGGGTGTGTCACCATGCCCAGCACTGTATGTGGTCACTGAGGGATAGAACCCAGAACCTTGCCCTTGCAAGGCAGGTACTGGAACCACTGAGCTAAATCCCCGGCCCTTGCTTTCCCTCCTTTACTGTTTACCCCTCAAATTCATGTCATCAAAAACAAAAAACAAAACAAAAAAACCTTTCTCATCCCTAATCTGTGTCTGTATTTGAAAGTCGAATAGGAGACGGATGGGTACTTCTGAGCATGGTAAAGCCAGAGCCAGACAACAAGGTCATAAAAACATTTTATTTCAGGGCTGGGGATTTAGCTCAGTGGTTCCGGCGCCTGTCTTGCAAGTGCAAAGACCTGGGTTCCATCCCCGGAAACCACATACAACACTGGGTGTGGAGACTCACGCCCAGCAGGAATCAGCACCACGTACCACAGTGCTGGGCGTGGTGGCTCACGCCTGTCATCCCAGCACTCGGGAGGCAGAGGCAGGAGGATTGCTGTGATGTGAGTTGGAGGCTGAGCTCAGGGCCAGCCTGAACCACAAAGCGAGACCCTGTCTCAAAAAACAAACAAACAAAAAACCATTTTATTTCAGGACTATTGCAATTCAAGAAAAAGAGACAAGAGAACATTAAAAAATTTTTTTATTCTTGGGCAGTCCAATGGGAAAAGACCAGTTTGAACACGATTGCTTGGAACACTATGCCAAGAAGTTTGGACTTCATCTGTAGAGCCAAGTGAGTCTCCTGAGAGCTGTACAGATTTTACAGCAGGTTGTGATCTCTATGGGTGACATGCTTGGGCAGCAAGAAGCAGCTCCTATTACAGCTGAATGGGACAAAAATCATCTAGATTCTTTCGCAGGACAAGGAAAGAGCTGCCAAGCCAAGCGTACACCTGCTAGTAAGTCTACGTCTATTAGCGGTAGCAGCAAGAACAGGCAGAAACGCAAAAGGAAAAAGGAGGAGGAACCCTTGAGAACTCAGGCTTCCAGTATTTAGTCAGACAGCTCTAACCCCAGGTGCCGGCCATTTCCGCCACACCTGATTGCAAGTGTCTGCCTTTTCCATCTCTCATTGGTGTCAATGATCTGCCCAATGTCTCGAGCATTTCGACCTCCTACTTTTAAACATGGACAATCACTAGGGTGGTGGTGTATTTACAGGTGAAAGAAGAGAAAGGAGTGCTCCCTCCACTTACCGGTTTCTAACTGTATTATCTGCGGGCCTCAGGTTTGCCCTCTTGTAGGAAATGGGTAGAGTCAGACGCCCTCCTACTTCCGTCAGGTTTTGATGGCTTGATAGCCTGTTTCTGAGGATCCCTCGCTTCCTTTCAAGACTTGCACCCTGTGCCTCACGTCACTCCATTTCTCGATTCTGGTGTCGCCTTCTCTATCCGCCGGCCTTCCTTGCTGGTGCTTGGATGCAGGGCAGATGGAATGAGCGCGCGCCAGGGAAAACAAACGCATCGTCTCAGTCTCCGTGGACTTCGTCCACTCTGCAGCACAGCGCTTCCACTCCGCGATCCCTCCCCGCACGCGCCCAGCCCCTCCTCACCATCCAGCCTTCCCCCGGGATCCCGGAGTGCAGCTAGAGCACAGGGTCTGACCCGGGCCAGGCGGGGTCACGTGAGCGGGCGAGCCACGTGATTGGCGGTCCCGGCTCCGCCCCGCCCACCCCGCTCCTGGGCCGGGCGTCTGCGCGGCAGCTTACCGCTCGCGGTCTGGTCGCTGCTGCGGGTGGAGCTGGAGACCCGCGGTAGCAGCGGAGCCGGTCCGGGCACGGGCGACGCCGGCTTTGCAAGTAGCGGGGGCCACGGGGTGAGCGCGACGGCTTTGCAGGTAGCGGAGGGCACGGGGTGAGCGCGCCGGCCCGGGGCTCCCCGCCTCCTTTCCCCGCGGGACGGGTGCTGGGTGGTCGCTCCCTTGCTCCGCCGCCTCCCTCGGCCCCGAGCCCGCTGGGCGCAGCGTCCCTGGCTCGCCTTTCCGGCGGCGAGGGCGGGAGGAGCAGGGAAAGTTTTCCCCGCTCGCTTTCGTTTCGAGCTGCACCGGCGCAGCCCGCTCCCGAGTATGTGTCGTCGCCTCGCGCGCCGATTCGGGAAGAGCCCTCCCCCGACGCTGCATCCTCGCGCGGCCGGGCCCCGGGCTCAGCATCTCCGGGGCAGCGGTCACGAGCCGGACTCCCGTTGTTTTCCTTCCCGAGACCTGAGACCTGAACTCCACGAGGGCCGAGTCTCTGCTCAGAGACTTACGCCGGGAGCGCGGGGCGCGCAGTGAATAACATTTTTCTGATCCTGTCTCTGATTTTTTTTTAAATGCCCTCATCAACCTACCTGCATCATTATTATTTTTTTTTAAATGACTGGAGATACGCTCTGTTGCACCCTTGTAAATGGCTTTTTGTTTGTACTTGCGGTCGAGACAATATAAAGCATCTGCTGCAGAACTGTTGCAGCTGAGGATTGCAGTTTTATAAAATAAGCTTGTAATCGTGCTTAAAAATAAAAGATTCATGGTGTCCTTTGCTTTAAAGCCCTTCGGGCAAAAGCTGACTTTCTGAAAAGGGTGTGTATTACAGGTCAATAATATATATACTTCAAAGTATATATAATGCCAGGAGGCATGGAAAAGTGGGAGTTGATAGCTTCTTGAAACTTCAGAAGTAAGAACTGGATTAATTTCACCCTTTCTAACTGCTTTAGTGTTGAGCAGTATGAATTTTTGCATACTGTTAATACAGATGGCTTTAAATCCATTGTGTGAATTCCTATCTGTTTATTTCAGTGTCCACACACATCTTTTCCTTGTATCTTCTTGTCTTTCTCTTGATGAGGGTTGGGAATCTGAGAAAAAGACCTTGTTTATCTGAGAGTCATTGTGGAGAGAATGTGAGAGGGGTATGAAAGAACTTTATTATCATGGTGATACTCCTTCCGTGTGGTACTGTAAACAGTCAGCCATGCATGAGGAACAAGGTTCGGGCCTTACAAGAGTCCAGTAAGTGAGTAGGATGCTTTTTTTTTTTTTTTTTTAACTGTGTTGCATAGTTAAAAAAAAATCTTAAAAACATTTTCCTATTTTGTTTGTGTAAGGGGAGGTGGTGAAGTGTTGGCTGAATATAAACAGACATGCTAGAGAAGAGGAGTAATTACTTTGAATTAGGTATTCGACCAACAAAATAGACTAAAATTTAATGTGTTTCCAAGTACACAGTGTAGGCTTAATTGTCTAAAAAATTTGAAAGGATGGAAGAAAATTTAGACAATACAAATAAGCTTAAAGAAGAATGTGCATGCCCTATGGTTACATTATCTAAAGGTACTGGATTCTAAACTTCAGGTAGTAAGAATTCAGATCATAAGGAATGTTGTCATATCCAAATCTATTTTTTTTTTTTTTTTTGAGACAGGGTCTTGCTGTGTAATTCAAACTGTCCTTAAACTCACTATGTATCCCAGGCTGGCCTTGAACTTGTGCAACCCTCCTGTCTCAGCCTCTCAAGTTAAGGAACACAGTGTATACCAACCCACCCCCAGCCTTCTAGCTCATTCTTGAGTTTTGGAGAGCCAGTATCTAGAGTTTTGTTAATGAGGTTACTCAAATCTATGTGATTCTGGAGTTTAGGTCATTTGCATAGCTGAAGTTTAAGTAACTAGGGATGCTTTTGTGCAGGTGAATATTAAGACACTTTTAAAGTGCCATTGTGCTCATGCATACATAACAGCAAATTGTGAGGTGTGAAATGACTTAAGGAAGTGATCCAATCCACCAAAGCCTCTGAGACCATCCCTCAAGTGTGGTATCCTTCCTACAGCTCCAGAGAGGAAGATTTTATGGCTTTTTTGAAAGGAGTTTACATGGACTACTCTGCTGAGAAAATCTTAATAATGCTTAAGAAGAAGTTAGTTTAGGAACTAGACAAAGCCTGTTCTTCAGATGTGCTGCAGTGACGTCCAGTGGTGATTTACAGGGTGATGATAGATTGTTTCCAGAGGTCACCTGCTAGCAACTCTCTTACACCTTGCTTGAGTACTCTCTCTATCGGGAATGAATCTGTTTCTGCTTTATTTGAATCTAGGCTGGCATGATGACTTGTTTTGACCGACAGGGAAGGTGGCAGACCCTGAGATTATCTCGGTGATTCTAGTGCTTGCCTGCCTTGAAAGTGCAAGGTCACAAGTTCAATCCCCAGTACAAAAATAAAAGGGGTGGTAGAAGTGATACCATGAAGTTCAGGGCTTAGTGCTTAAGAAACATGGTAGCTTTAGCTTCCTCCGGCTTGGAAGCTGATGTATAGAAGTGTATTGGGAGCTGGGCATGCCTGTAATCTCAGCCCTTGGGAGGCAGAGACAGGAGGATGCCATGAGTTCAGGCCAGCCTGAGTTATATGAAGTCATGGCCAGCCTGAACTACCTAGTGAGACCTTATCTCAAAAAAAAAAAAAAAAAAAAAAAGATACATATAGATAGATAGATATATAGTTGAAGTGTACTGGGCACAGAAGCTTGGACCGTGGGAGGTGGAAGAGGCATCTGATATGAACCCTGAGACAAAATTGTGGGCAGCATATACAGTTGCATGATTTAATGATAAATCTCTACATTAATCAAATCTATCTTGCATGTCACATAAGAATGTATTTGTTGAATTAAACATAAAAATTTGGCATATCTCATGATCTGCAAGGTAATGGGTTAAATCAGAATGTCATTTTCTTTTATGCCTGTGGTTACTAGTTGTATAGGTATTGTTATCAGTTTGTAGTAAATGTTTTGTGATATTATTATCAGAAGTGTTTGTTTTTTTAATTTGAAGTGTTTTCCCAGGCAAACTGACATTTCGAGAGTGCACATTACAGAACTTTAAACAAACAAAAAGGTGGGTTTTTCTGGAACACTTCGGTCACTGTCTTTAAATGGGAAAATCCCCTGAGTACCTGTCTGTTCCGGTTCTGGTTACATCAACTTTCCAACGTCCTGGGGACTGTCTTGCTGGAAGTCAAGAGCCTGTGATCTTGAGCTGGGGCTGAGAGCAGCCTTCCCTTCTGGCTGGGTGTCCAGGACCCGTGCTCTTCTTCATCCTCTTCAGTTGCTTCTTCAGATTTCTCCACCTATTTTTGTTTTGTTTTCTCCGAATTGTCCTCTCCACATTTTATTGTTCTTCCTTTTAACAGACCCCCATACCTCTCCGCAGGGAAGGTCAGGTGACCTCTGAAGAGGGTGCCTCCGATGCAGGTCAAAACCATGGCGAGCTACCGCCGGCCGCACACATTCGGGGGGCACTACTAAAAAGGCAAAATCAAGGGCCAGTGAGGACGCGGAGACGTTGGGACCTGTGTCAACCTTGTTAGTGATCCTGTACAGTACAGAAGAGGGAACACAGATGAATATTCTTCCAGCACCTGGCTCCTAGCGTTTAAACATTTTTTTCCTCTCCAGGACTGGGGGTTGAACCCAGGGCCTTTGCTCTGAGCTATAGTTCCAACTCCAAAATATTCTATTTTGAGGTAAGACCTTGTTAAGTCGCTAAATTGCAAGGTTTGGGCTTGAATTTGTGATCCTTCTCCTGTAGCCACTCAGAATGCTGGGATTACAGGTTTGAGCCACCAAGTCAAGCTTTTCAGCCTTTATTTAAATGTTTTCAGGCAAAGATCCAACTCATCTTTCCTTCCTCTTGTGTTGGAATGGAAGACAGTCCCCATACCTGCAGCTTCTCTCGTACCTTTGCTGTGGAACCCTTCTATGCTGCCTTGTCAATGAACTCATTTGGTTGTTACACCATGGCCTCTATCTTTGACTTCTTTCAGGCCTTTTCATTAGCTTCTACACATCCAAGTCTAGTGTTTCCTGTGAGAAGGTTACCAAAGGCCAGGAAGTTAGCTCAGTGGTACCATGCCTTCCCTGCAAGTGCAAAGTCCTGAGTTCAAGCCCTGGTAACCCCCTCACCAAAAAGAGAAGGTTACCAAAAATTGTCCCGCAACTTCATCTTATTCTGCAGTAATACCCTGTTTCTGTTTTCTTTTGCAGCCAGATTTCTGGAACAAGTTGTTCATACTCACCGTTTCCTTTTCTTACTGTTCATATTCTCTTCTTCCTGCTGCAACATGGCTTCTACCCACGGCCGCCCAAGACTCTTCTTGTTGAGGTCAGCGGTGATTCTCCTTGTTAGAGCCTCGGACACCCCCCTTGTTTGGTCTCTCAGCAGCACTGGATGCTGGCAAAGCCCGTTTGTGATTCTCACGTCTTTGTGCTCTCTGATTTTCCTCCTGCGTCTGCCCCCCTCGGGTTCTTCTGTGGGTCCTCGCTGTCCCTTTCCTTTTGGAGTTTTCTTGAGTTCTGCCAGGATCCTGTACTTCCGGCTGCACATACTTCTCTCTGGCTGATCTCCCATCCGATTTCTACATCTCCAGTCTCCAGAGCTCTCTTGAACTTCGGATTTATAAATTTGTCTTGAGCTGTGTCCAGTTTGAGTGCACCCCACAGGACATCTGGGTGTCTGCTTGGCTGTGCTTTTCCCTGTGTCCAGAGCCCCTTCCCACCAGCCGGTCGTGTCCAGTGTCCTTTCCCCTGTGTAGGCTTCTAGTCCTTTCTCTCCTGGATTGATGTAGTTTCCTTTGACTCCTGCCACACTTCGCACCCTGCCTTGTCTCCCATTCGGTCAGACTAATCTCCAGAGACCGGCACTGGGTCGTGCCACTTCCCTGCTTCTGCCCTTCAGGGGTGACGTGGCTCCTAGGATTAAGCTCGAGGCGCTTGGCTACATCCCTCACCAGACCTTTACCTGGTGCGTGCCCTTGCCGTTACAGGTGCCGCCCAATTCTGGGGCTTCGATATCACAAGTTATGCTTCAAGTCAAATAGCTTTTTGGATGTTGGGAAGTGACAGTTGTAATACTGTTCATTTTCCCTAAAGTAGTGATCAATTTGAACAAAACTAGTAAGGCAAAAGGTAGTTATAGTGAGAATTGGGAAGTCCAGTGACAGTAATCATGCTGTCTTTACACTATGAGAGAATTAGTTACCTTTTGTCACCTGACAGGTGACTTTTGCTGCATCTTCCTGAAGGGTGACAAACTATTTGGAGAATGTTACATTGTCAGGCTTCCCGGTCTTGTGGCATTTGTCAAAGTTCTGTGAATTTGAAAAAAGAAAAGTGGAGAGCAAGTGTTGTAGCAGCTAAGGTGGTGACAGAATTAGGGTCCCAGCAAATCTCTGAAACTTTGCCTTGTACTTGCCGCTCTTATAGAATGGGGGAGATAGATTTAAGGTGTATCTCTGTTTTGAAATGTCTTGGCTTATCTGGACCTGGGCACTGTACTAAGTGTCTCCTTAGTCTCTGAAAGCCCATTAGAGTATAAAAGAAGTGAGTGTGAGCAGCATGTGGCTATTCTGTAATTGCTTTTACTGCAGCATAAATGGATGACACAGGTGCAAGGTTGTATTCCAAAATGTTTACTCCAAACCACAGACACTTTTAGTTGGAAATTTTTCTGGAGTTGAAATATAATGTACTCAAAAATAGAGAAGATCTGGTTATGGTGGCTTGCGTTTGTAATCCCCGCACTTGGAAGGCTGAAGGAGGTAGATCAGAGTTTCAGTACTGCCTAAGCGATTTAGAGACCCTCATTCAGAAAACAGAAAGGGGCTGGAGATGTAGCTCAGTGGAAAGGTCCAGAGTTCAGTACAGGAAAGAAAGGGGAAAAAAAAGGGTCATGTCCTTAAATCTGTTGTTCTCCGATGGGAGCTTTGGTTGTTAAAAAAGGAAGAACACTATCAAGGCCATTTGTTCTTGGAGGAAACGAGATGATCTTCACTGAGGAAATGCTGACATTGATCCACTATCTATTAGAATGTAGAGAGTTTGGTTTTTAAGATTCCTAATAGTTTTTCAGGGTACTTGAGATTTTATGATTGTCACTATTTTGCACATAATTTTTCTCATGTAATATATAACGTGTATCATGTGGACTGGATACTTGTGTATTGTATCCCCAATATCTGCTTAATTATTCCAATTGCATTTGCCTTCTGAGTTTATACTCGCTTAGGATCTGACTTTGTATTACACTCAGCTCCTCAGGAAGCAGTCATGATTGGGGTGTTCTTTACAATGTCCCCAGAATTCTTGGTGTCTAAGATGATTGCAAATGAATCAGTAATATATGCTGTTGTTTTGTTCACATTATCATACAGTAGTGTGTATTTTTTAGCATGACAGACTTTATCAGTATCTCATTAAGTGTAAATAAGTTCCTATCTTCATGCTACAAGCCTCACCCATCTAGTTTATGAAGCTTAAGAACCTCTATTAGAAATCTTTAGCCTATGCCCAAGTGCTTTAGTTAACAGCTTCTTGGAATTAGAAATAGTTTTGCGCAGTTAGCATGTTTCTAGTAGTTCAAACCTGGCTGCTGGAGGTAGGCTGAGGAAGGGTTGGACCATTTTAATTGGATCCCCGAGGTTCAGTTTCCACGGTAAAAAATGGTGTAGATTCTCTTTGTACCAGAATGTAGGAGTGGACCGGCTCTGCAGAGTTGGTTACTCCACTCTGGTCTCTCTGTCTTAGGAAGTTTTCAGGTTAGCAGAAGGCAGGTCCAAAGTTGAGAAGTCGTCTTCGCAGCATCAGTCTCCCGCTAGTTAGGATACAGCAGGGGATTGAGATCTGTGTGGAAGCCACGTTGTTCAGTCAGCTGCCCCTCAATTTCTAGTTTTAATATTGAGGTCATTATTTCATCAAAACCCAAAATTTCCTGTGCTGTTGATTTCTTATTTCCTGTTTTTTAAATTCTATAAGCATCTTCAAACATATTTTGCTAAGTAAAATCCTCTCCCATCCTGCCTTAGTACTTGGCTCCTGAGTAAAGGAAAATAATTGTGCTCTTAGAGGAATCAAAAGATTGGCTGTTACTCTACTCCTTCAGCCCTCCAGTTCTAAAAGTAGCTTTCTAAAATTGGAAGGTCGGTGTTTGTCCTCCTGATTCAGTTTGCTTTTTAGACTATAAAATACAACAACCTTTTCTTCCCCCTGCTGCAAACTCTCTTAGGGCCAGGGCCGTCAGGGAGTGGGGTATTGATCAGTAACACTAATGGATGTAGACCAAGTCCACTGGGGACACAGGATGTCCTTTCAAGTGCCAAAGAAAAGCAGAGATTGATGTGGATGGAAGGTGTTTAACTCTGCTACCGTGGCCTGCATTTATTTCTTCTGTTCTTCTACCTTTGCCTTATCTCCAGACAGTTAAAAATTAACACTTATTTATCTATTAACTACATTTTTTATGAGTCAATCCTAATTATGAGAAGATTTTTCCTCGATAAAATATGGGATATAAAGACAGCAGTAAAACTTACCATCTTAGTGAAGTACTTCAGAAATAACTACTTAATATTATTGATGTGTTAATTACAGCTCATCATTTTTATGATAATCAGTCAAGCCCTGGGAAGACCTGTCATCTTAGCACTTCATCAAGTCTAGTTTGATTAGTCTACAAAATTCCCAGAAGCTATTTCTTTTAAAAATACTCCATTCTAGGTATCCCTGGTCTGAAGTTAAATTTCCAAAACACAGTTAATGAAGTATGATTCAGTATTTTCCAAAAAATAATTTTTAGAACCTTTCTAGATTGAATTAAAAAAATATATCTTGGAGTTTATTACCCATGGGGCAATGTTTTGACTTTTATTTTTTCTGGCAGCAGAGATCAAACTCAGTACCTTGCACTCAGGACCAGGCGTAATGCCACTGAGCTAAATCCCTGGCCCTTTGAGTGTAAAAATTATGAATGTAAAATATTCATTATACAACATTAATTATTTTGAAGAATACAGTTCACTAACTGCACATTCACATTGTAATTACAGCTGTCACCTCCTCTCTGTAGAACTTTCTCATCATCCTGAAGTGAAACAATATACTCATTGAATAACAGCATCCCATTTCCACCAACCCTCAGAACTACCATTTTGTTGTCTATGAATTTGACCATTCCATAACACCTGTTTATTTATGAGACAGAGTCTCACTATGTAGTTCAAATCAGCCTTGTATTCTGTAGTGCAGGCTGATCTCAAACTGGTAGCAATCCTCCTGCCTCAGCTTCCTGAGTGCTAGGATTATAAGTGTGTGTCAGTATGCCCAGTTTCTGGGGCACTTCATATAAATGAGTCATATCATACTTACACTGTTGTGCTGGTTTAGTCAACAGCACAGTAACTTCATTGTTCATCTTTGTTGTATCAGTTTCCTTCCCAAGGCGGAGTTGTATTCTGTCTTGTGTGTATATCACCTTGTGTTTATCCATTCACCTGCTAGTGACATTTTGGTTGCCTCTGTGTTTTAGCTATTGTAAATAATACTGCTGTGATCATTGGTACACGGCTGTTTAAATCCCTGTTCCTCATTCTTTTGGTATTCTAGAGATGGGATTGCTTTTGTGATGGTTCTGGTGGAAAGTCAGCCTGGCTGGGTTTGGTCAGCAGGCTGGGTGTGTCTGGGCAGGTCATGGAGGCAGGACCTGGGCTCTGTATCTGGCTCCTCATTTTGCCCTCTCTCATGCGGCTCCCCTGCTCTGCTTTTCAGCCACCCGGAGCCAAGGCCCTTTGCTTCGCTGGGGTCTCCTACCCCGGTGTCCCCGCCTTGGAGCCAGCCAGTCATGAGCTGAGACCACGAGCTGAATTTCCTCTCCTTTAAGTCGTGGGTGTTGGGAATTGTATCCCAGCAGTGGGAAAGCTGACCGATGTGTCCAGTACCATGGTACCTGTAACATTTTATATTCCTGCCTTCTGCATTTCAGTTTGTATTTCATTTTATAGATTTTGCCTGATTCATAACCACTCTAGGTTATGAATCTATAGAAATAATATATTTTAAAAATTGTAACAATTTAGGAGGCAAAATGCAATATAGTAATACAGGTTTCACTTTATTTAAAATATTTATTTTTTGTGGTATGGAGGATTGAGCCCAGAACTTTTGCACCGAGTTGTATCCCTAGTCCTTTATTATTTTATTAGTTTATAGTTCAAGATAGAATCTTGCTCAGTCACTAATTTGCCAGGCTGGGTTTCAGCTTGTGATCCTTCTGCCTCAGCTCCCCACAGTACCCCCGCTTCCCAGCCAAAGGGTACTATGCCCAGCTCAAGTATTGATTTTTCCTGATCGCATAATATTCTAGAAACTTGGGAATATGTTCTAAAATGCAAAGCAAAAAAATGTCACTTGTAATCTTTCCAGAGAGAAATGTTTTGGTTTTATTTTGCTATGTATTTTATATTTTAAAAGTTGTAATCCTACATAATACATTGCTCTGTAATACAGTTAGCACGGTTAAATCTTCTAGGGTGCATTTTAGTTTGTTTGGAACATGGAATGGGCACATAGTTCGGTTGTGTTACTTTTTATTGGCGTCCTTCCTGGAGGCTTCTGTGGTGGTGGCGACCATTTGCAGGGCGTTGGGGCTGTCTTTCTTAGGAGCGAATCAAGCTCTGCCAAGTGCTCCATGAGGTGTGGCCTGTCAGGGCAGCTCGTCCAGCAGGTCAGCTGAAGATTCTCCCTCCGTGGCAATGCCCCGCAGTCTTTAAGTGAATCATTCACGTCTTACTCTTTGAAGCACCTGAAATACTCTGCAATCTTTGGAATGGTGATTTAAATGTCATTTAGATGAACTATATAGTTCTTTAACATGCGATCTAGACATAACAAGTTTATTAATACTTTTCTTTCAGGTTTATATAAATATAGTAGATGCCATAAGACATCAGTCCTAATATTATTTTTTCTAACCTTGCATTTTTGACCCATTGTGAGGCCCAGGGTACTTAAGCCTGATGTAGATTTTATAAGAGATCAAATCCTAATTAATTTTTAATGATTTTATCTAGTTTAGTTTGCTGACACAATGGTGTGTACTTTAATTCTTTACATCAATAGAATCATGATATTTAGTATATTGTTTTGCAATACTGGGGACTGAATCCAAGGGCTATATATTGAGCTACATTCCCACCCCAACCCCTTTCATTTTTAGATACAGAATCTTGATAACTTGCTGAGTTGCTCAGAATTCCCAGAGTGCTGAGAATACAGGTATGTGCCACCATGCCTGGCTAACACTTTTTTTTTAATACTAGAAAAGGTGCCACTGCTTCCAGGAAAATATAGTAATTAAACTCCTCAACACTATAATCATAGTGAAGGATAGTGGTAATTTTGAGTTAATCAGAACATTTTAGTGTTACTACGTTACACTTTGTTACCTTCAGATGGAAATACTACTTAGGCAATTTAAGGACCCTGTCTTCTTGTTCTGTGGGCACATGGGGTGCCCTGCTGCGTTTTGTTTTTCTTTTTCTTTCTGGAGTACTGGTCAA
>PVIR01031471.1:0-19440 GCA_004026965.1 Petromus typicus
GTTCCAGGGAAAGATGAGAATCAAGTCGTGTCATATTCTGGTACAAACTCTCAATGTTGAATGCGATGATGATGTGTAATCATAATGCACAATAAAAACTTGAATTAAAAAATATTAAGAACAAGTCACGAGGAATGCACATTTGTCTATATTCCTGACCCTCTTTTCCCATCCTCAGCAAAAGGAAATGGGGTGTAGGGATAAGTAAAGAGTGGAAAAATAATGTGTTGGTAATATAAAAAAAGGAAAAACCTATTATATAGGGGGCGGGGAGTTGTGGGGTGGGTAGGGAAATGGGAAAAAATGGGAATCAAATCGTGTTGTATCATATATTGGTACAAATTCTCAATGCTGAAAGTGACTATGATATAAAAATTTGAATTAAAAAAAAAGTGTCAAGGTTCCCTGGAGATTCTCAAGCAGATGGAGAAATAAGCACACAGAGGTAAACAAATGCTTGAAATCCCAGTACTGCCTACCCTCACATTCAAAGAGGTGGACAAAGGGAAAAAAAGAGACTTTCCTTTTCTATCTCAATGCAGTCAGAGGAACACAGATGCTAGAACAGAAGAGCTCTCAGGGGCTGAGTCCCTGGGAACATGTCCCTGGCTTGGACGTCTGGTTCCATGCGACTGAGATCAATGTTGTCCCCAAGATCCCAAATCCTCTGTTTTCTACACTCAGCATTCTCCTCCCCCCTGGTTGTCTTTGCAATAGGAAGACCAGGAGAAGCAATGCTGCTTTCAACCTACGGCCAGTTAACCCTGCTCACTCATGAGAGAACGCATGAGACGTGCAGTAGGAAAAGGCACATGCCACAAGTTTCATGCTGGGCACTTTTCTGAGCCAGTTTCCCCTGTAGCTGTGATGACGGCCTCTGGCAGGTCAGCTCACAGAAACAGGCAGAAGCAGTGTTCAGAGAACACAAGGAATAAAATTCTTTCTATGAACCTGTTGATCAGCTTTTCTTTTAACTTGGTCTTAAACTTTTCTGTGGGGGACAGATTTATATTTCTTTATTCTGCACAACAGAAAAAGTTTTTTATCACACATAGCTTAATGCTGCCCTGTATTCTTGGAGAGCTTTTTAGTTTCCAAGAGTGCCCACAGGCCCTTTGCAGAGAAGACAGAGTAGGGAAACAGTACGGGAAAGCTTTGTAACTCAATAGCACAGAAGCATCACAACTCTGTTCTAAAAATAGGAGGCTGCTTTTCCCTGGGGAACCGTGGCACTCCTAAGAAGTCTCTCTTGGGGCTGGCCAAGCACCATGTGGGAAATGAAAATGAGGACTTTCTCAGAAACACTGACCACAGTTGGCCTTTAAATAGAAGAGAGAGAGAAAAATGGAATAGGCTAATCTTCCACCGTGGTTAACTTTTATTCAAACATTTCAAAATGAATAAAGTGTTTAATAAAAAATTAACCTTGCAAAATTAGACAGCATACAAAAAAATACGTGGTGTACATTTTATGAAATTATTCTGAAGTCCTTATTGAGGTGCCAGGAGCTTGAGAAATTTGTATTCAGGAAGGGCATTTCAATAGCACAGAGTGGAGAACCAGGAAGGAAGGAGAGGAGGAGGGCGGGGTGCTGTGGAGAGGCAGCACTGTGAAGTGTCCTGTCTACCACACGACAGGCTATGGGAAACACAAATATTTCAGTAAAATAATCTCAACCCTAAAGATGGTTAGTGGGCACAGCACTGGATAGTCCATTCAAATAATAAAATGTCTAAAATGTCTGTCTCCCCTTCCTTTAGCCTCAAGAGCCACATGTGAAGGTGTCTGGACATGGCCTGCAGCACTCCTGTGGAAAGGGCTATGAAATGCAGCAAAAGCAAGCTTTTTGTCAGGTGGTGTGACTCCAAAATGGCTTCCCATACACCGTGATGAAAAAAGTGCCACTCTTCTGCCACTTTGCAGAAGTATTTTTGACCAAAAGAATGAATGTAAGCTCAGCAGAGATATCCTCCCTACCTTTCCCCCCGCCTTTTTTTTAGCCACTGCAACAGGGTTGGCATCTCCAAAAGGTGTCAGCAAATACCACACACAGGCCAAGTCCAGCAAGTGGCCTTTCTCTATATGGCTGGTGGAACAAATGGTTTCTACATTTTTAAGTTTGAAAATTATTTAGAAAAAGATTCTTGGACACAGAATAACTAAATGGAATCAAATTTCAGTGGTTTTACTGACGCACAGTCATGTGTGTTCACATTTTACTGAGGGCCGCTTTCACGTACTAGAATGGCAGATTGAAGTAACCGTGGAGACTTTATGACCCTCAGAAAAAGATTGCTGACACATGACCTGGAGCAGAGAGCACCTCACCACAGACACTTAGACTGAATGAACAAACCCTTCACGTCCAAGGGGAGCAATGGCTTTCTCGTCCCTTCTGAGCAACTGTCTACTTCCATTACAGACCTCCAGCTGAGGGACTAAGCTTTACCAAAGCAGCAGACCGATTCACTAGGCTGCTGTTCCACTGAAACTCACTCCAGCTTTTGAGATAAAATTTTCTTTCAGGTATATGGAACTAAAAGGCAAGTATTTACATTTGGAATATATAATTAATTACCTATTTGTCTTGGTTCTTTCTCTTGAACATCTTGGACTTTATGTGGTTCTTGCAAAAGGCTTCTACACATCTGGTCACAAACTGGCCACTGACAATAATGCAAAAGTCAATTTATACAGGGAAATCCCTAAAATCTTCACAGCTTCCAAGTATTTCACAGGGCAATTTGTTAATTTTGATCCTATCATATTTGGGAACTTGATTTTGGAATTTATGGAAATTCCTACTCACTTTCAACCTAAGATCTTTTTGAGAATTTGGAACTAAAGAGTTTGAGAACAAAATGATAAAGAACAAATGACTTACAAAGATTTGAGAATATATTAAAATCATACATGAGAGACTACTCATACTGAGACGATGTGGAGAATGTCAGATATGAGTAACTATATTACAAGAATGACTAGACTTTGCATAATCTTATTAAGGTTTTCAAAATTTATTGAGAGTTTCAGTCTCAAAAAATAGAATTTAGAGATAAATCTGGAGTGAAGAGATTTAGTACCCTTTGCAAAATATACTATTTCTTAGTAACAAAGTTGAGACTGGAACATCAATCTCTAAATTCCATGTCCTTTGCCTTTAGTTCTTTCTTATTTTTAAAGTGAGAGTTGGAGTAGATCACTGTGATTTCGTGGGTGTGCTTCTTCAACTTTAACTTGACCATGCTGTCATGCGTTTGTATATGCTGACCTATCTTCATACTTTCACAAAGGTTTCGATTTTTGATAGTTTTTGTTTTGAAGTTTTTTCTCCATTTATAGGGAAGTTGTAAAGATAGAAGAATCTTACTCCACGTACCCAATTAATGAACCAACACTGATGTATTAATATCAAGTACACACTTTACTCGGATAGCCTTTGTTTTAAAGGTGTCCAGTCCTATTTCAGAATTCCACCCAGAAATTGTGTCTCCACAGGCTTCTCAGGGTTGTGATAGTTCCTCAGAAGTTTTTGATTTGAAGACTTGGCCACTTTTGGGTTACTGGGTAGGTATCTAGTAGGATATCCCTGAGGAGAGATTTGTCTGTTTTTCTCATTTAGACTGGGGTCATGGGATCATTCTTCTGGAAAAAGGATCACAGGTAAAAGTATCACTTCATTACACTGTCAACAGTGTACTTTTTATCAACACAGCATCACTCTTTTTTTTTTTTTAAGTTTTTATTTTATTTTATTTTTTTTGAGACAGGGTCTCACTTTGTGGTTCAGGCTGGTCCTGAGCTCAGCCTCAAACTCACATCACAGCAATCCTCCTGCCTCTGCCTCCCGAGTGCTGGGATTACAGGCATGAGCCACCACACCCGGCACTGGTACTGGTTGCTGCTGGGTGTGAGTCTCCACGCCCAGTATGGTATGTGGTTACCAGGGATCGAACCCGGGACCTTGTGCTTGCGAGACAGTCGCCGGAACCACTGAGCTAACTCCCCGGCCCCACAGCATCATTCTTGATGTTGACTCTCATCACATGGCTCAGGTGATCTGTGAACTTACTTTCCATAAAGTTGGCTTTTCTGCCTTCCTGTCTGCACTGCACTCTTCGGAGAAAGACACGTCAGCCCATATTGGAGAAGGGCTATGCTCCATTTTCTTGGGCACAATACCCATGCAAATAATTTAGAATTCTGCATAGAAAATGTCTTTTCTCCACTTACTTATCATTTGCTTAGCACTACAGTTTCATGGGTATTTTATACTTTGGATTATAATCCAATACTGTTTTATTGTTTTAAATGTCCCAGTTTTGGCTACAGAAGCTATTCTTATGTGTCTTCCTTGGTCTTCAATATTGCTTTGTTCCTTTCAAGATTCAACTAAAACACCAACTCTTGCAGGAAAAAAAAAAAAGATCCTGATAACTATCTTTATTCATAGTCCTCATCATCCATTATTCTAGGTATGTATATATATCTATGATATATATATATTAGTTATGCATTGATAATACATATATTATATATTAACATATAATATATAATTATATATTAATATATTATATAATATATATATATAATCAATGTACAACTAAAGCTTATGTCTACCATGCCATTTATCATACCCTGCATACTGTCTTTGCCACTGGACAATAAGCTTCTTGAGGATAGGGATTGTTTTATATCTATTCCTAGTAATACAGTGTTCCTCACACAAAGAAGGAGCTCAACCAGTATTTCTACAATAGCACTAAAGTTTCCTCTTCAGTTCATAGATAAGAATCACTGAACGCATAACCAGAAGCTCTGGGAGTACAAGTACAAGCTCTTGTTATTACAAGAGTTAATGTCAGGGCCTGGGGATATAGCTCAGTGGTTCTAGCGTCTGTCTTGCAAGCACAAGGGCCCGGTTCGATCCCTGGTAACCACATAACAATACTGGGCATGGAGATTCACCCCAGCAGCAACCAGTACCACATACCACAGTGCTGGGCATGGTGGTCACGCCTGTAATCCCAGCACTCGGGAGGAGAGGCAAGAGGATTGCTGTGATGTGAGTTGAAGGCTGAGCTCAGGGCCAGCCTGAACTACAAAGCGAGACCCTGTCTCAAAAAAACCAAAAAACAAGAGTTAATGTCAGCCACATAATCTAATAGGCTCAGGTAAAGCGATAAAGCCTATTCATTCACAGCTGTACAGTTACAGTAAGGATAATGACCATCTACCCTTGTGTTTAGAACAAGGGTATAACTGTAGCCTTGCTTAGATCAGGCAGTGTGCCCCAAACTAACTCCTGAACACTGTGGCCAAGAGTAAGTCTCACTGTTGATAACGGAACTTAGAACCACACTTGTATGTACCTTTAACCCAAGGCTCTGGTAACTATCGCCTCACTTATCCACTCAACATAGATTAGATCATGTCATTCCCTTTAACCTGTTCCTTTATTACAACAAAATTGAAATTCTCAACCACCTTCAGGAGGCTCCGTGTTATTGGCTTTCTCTCAACTATTAATGGCCCACTCTAGTTAATCTTCTTAAGTTGTATACCTCAGTCCTACATCATTTTAAAATTTTCATTAAATGATTTTCAGGACCTTTATCCCTAAGTGAATTTCCTTAAGTGAAAAACAGTCTCTACATTTTTACAAAAGGTCATTCATTAATCTTGGAAACTATATCCAAGTACCATAGTTTTCATTGTTGACAGGAATTTTTGACTCATACCGGCTTTTCCCCTCAAAATTCAGTCAAAAGTTTATTAGTTAGTAAGATTTAATTCTTTTCAAGATCAAGCAACTAAAAAATTTCACCTAATTCTGAGGCAAACTTGAGTGGTTAAAACTTGATCTGAACTAATATGATTGTTTTTAGCTTTTATTAATTTAATAAACCTCATATGTGAACATTCATACATTTTGCTACACAAGTATTCATGTGTTTGACATGGAGTATTCATGGAATACTACCCCTTGTGGAAGTTGTTACTTAACATATAATATATATACTCAAATTAATTTTTTAATATTAAAAAATCTTAAGTTCTAAAACACACCTGGCTTCCAGAGTTTCAGATAAAAACATATGAACTTGTTTTAGGTTGTGGTGATTTTAAATTGATAGTGAGACATTCTGACTACCTTCAGTATGTTTATCTTTATCAAATCAATCTTCTCAAGTATATATTTTTATGAACTGTATAATTTTGATTATACCTGTGGCTGAAGTGTTGAGTCTTTTAATATACCTCATTGTTATTTTGCTTAAACTGCTGCTTTCCTAATTTATTTCCCTTTATCATTTTGCAAATGATTTATGAAAGTAATTGGACACTTTAAGAGATTTTATGGTTAGGAAATCTCGGTAATAGAGCTGAGACATTTCCTCTAAGTCAGAAGCTGGTGATATCATCTGCAGACCAAAGCAGCCCTCCATTTCTTCCCAGCCATGTTCATTTCTTCACACACTGTCTGCGGCTGCTTTCCTGCTGCACAGGCAGAGATGAGTAGATGCAATAGAGACTAAGTGACCTGGAAAGGCTAAAACATTTTCTGTCTGTTCCTTTACAGAAAGTTTCGCTGATACCTGCTCTAAGTCATTGCTCAGCCCTGGATTGTTTTAACAGTTACGACTAGGCCATAACTATGATTTTTATAAAGTAAGTTGACTTGGTGTCTACGTTTAGAGCTTACTGTATGTATTTATGATATGTAAAAGACAAAAGGGGAACTGGCTAATACAAAGTCTAACTTCTGCTTTCTTTTCAATATAATCTTAACAGGTCAACATTTCAGATCTGTAGCCAGACTAGAGGGACTGAGGAATAAAGAAATGGCTGAAGAAACAAATCTGGTCAGAGGATAAAGAAAAGAATTCATAAGGTAATCATTTTACTGTAACATTGGGCTCACTGAAATGAACCCATAAACTTTATATTCTCTTTAAACTGATGTGCATAATTCCAAAAAGGTTGGAAAATATTCACTCCTATATTATTTTATAATTTATGTGTGCTATGTCTTTAAGAGTATCTTTCATCATGTTTGACACTTCTCCAGCTTTGCTGTGGCTCAATACACTTTTATTATTTTTTGTTATTTATTTTTATTCAAAAGAATGTTTTTCTATCACAAAAATTAGATAACCACACCACCAACAGCAGCAAAGTCCGTGAAGTTAAATTGATGGCGGAGAGTCTGCTGGGTATTCCCAATGTCCCAAGGTCAGAAAGGAAGAAAAAAAGGGAGAAAGTACTCAAAACAAATCCAAAACCCATGATGACTTTGGGGAGAGATAGCACACGCATTTCTGCTTCTTCTCTCATGTCTGCTGCAGGTGTGTTTCAGCAGGAGCAAGCACGATTCAATCTCAGTAAACCCTTCATACCAACTCTAGCACCTGATTGGAGAAAAAAAAAAAAGAGAGAGTAGTTTTACAAAAGAGTTAAAATAGAAAAAGAGTTTAAGGGATCTTATCTACATTCATAAACAGAAAATCAAATAAAAATGTTTACCAACTGGCATAATGCTAAAGAATATGAAGAGATTAAACAGTAATCCTTTCTTTTTTCTACTGTTGCATAAACTCTTCAAGATTAGTTATCTCCAGAGTTAATTAGGGAGCCTTTCAGATAAACTACACAAAACATACAGATAAATGAACTGGCATGGACAATATTTTTTGAATTACTATTAGTATCTTTACCTATTTTATGTTTTGTTCTTTTTTTTAAACGCTTTTGAGACAGGGTCTCACTGTATAGTCCGTGCAGGCTGGTTTTGAACTCATGATGTGGCCTAGGCTAGCTATGAACACACACCAATCCTTCTGCTTCAAGCCTCCCAAGTGCTGGGATTATAGGCCAGTGCCACCATGCCCAGTTCTTTAAATTCTTGAGAAAAATCTCATGTATTATGACTTAGGATTCTAATTAATGTATTGGTTTTTTTTTTTTTTTTTTTAGGTTTTTTGAGACAGGGTCTCGCTTTGTAGTTCAGGCTGGCCCTGAGCTCAGCCTCAAACTCACCACAGCAATTCTCCTGCCTCTGCCTCCCGAGTGCTGGGATTACAGACGTGAGCCACCACGCCTGGCACTGTGGTATGTGGTACTGGTTGCTGCTGGGCGTGAGTCTCCACATCCAGTATAGGTATGTGGTTACCGGGGATCAAACCCAGGTCCTTGCGCTTGCAAGACAGGCGCCAGATCCATTGAGCTAAATCCTCGGCCCCTAATTAATGTATTTTTTGTACTGATTATCACTAGAGTCTGACAAACACTAACCAAACACTGACAGTCAGGATATATAGGATCTAGAATGCTGCTTTTTCCCACTCTTCTTTCATTTTCTAGTCAGTAATTTGATGCCAAGATATTTTGTTAGTTTTCAGTGTTAATTTTCAAGTAGTACCTTGTCCTCAAAGTTGGTTGTGATATCACTAAAGTTATACATAAAAATACGAGAAGTCAAATGGCTAAGGACAGAGAACACGAAGACAATTACGAGACAATGTCAAAAAAGATGTTACATGGAGACTGTAATTCCCAGTGGCAAAGATTTAAAGATAAAACCTTTCCCCTGCTGCTCTTCTAAGGCATGAGTTAATTCATGCTTCAGTTACACTTTCTGTCTTTGTTAGGCAAGAAGGCTACTTAATATAAGAGGTCAATACTGCTGAACAGAATATTAGATTTGTTGGTGAGATTCTATGTCAACGAAGCTTTGAGTTCCTGCAGGGACATTTTTAAATTCAACTGCTCCAGAGACCCAGCATAATTAAAGAACGAAGTGTACCTTTTTCAATTCATGCCTTGCCATAGAAATAAGATGTAGAAAATCATTTAAATCAAAGATTATAAGACTTTCTACCATCTTGCCTGAGGCTTCCGGAACATATTACATGGTAGATATAAAAGATCTATTTGTCCTTTCAGCTTTCTGTAGTTTCCCTTCAGAAGAGGCTTTTCCAACAGAGAAAAGCAGCCAAGAGAGGACAATACCCTGTAAATTAGCTGGATTAGGTAACAGTACTGGCCCTCTGTTCCGAGTTGGGCCATGTCAACCACACAGGACTATCACAGGACTAGTATTTGCTCCTTTGGTGCCTGGGACATTCTCTATTTAAAGTAGATACACTAACAAAATTGATGCCCACTGGCAAGTAACACAGATCACAATACATAAAAACACACTGATATTTCAGTAAGAATAAGTGCAGAGAACGGGCACTCTCAGATTATGTGCTAATAAGTGCTTCCACCAAAATGATGTTGTCTAGAAGGCTCATTGCTTAGCTCAGGGTTCACCTATTATATATGTTATGGTCAGCGACTGGATATTCAATAGTATAATTACGTAAAATCTTTACTTCTCTGAGTTTCTAACTACAAAGGAAAGTATGTGAAAAATGACTCACGAATTTGTGACTGAGACTGTGCCATGGGATATTCAAGATTCCAGTCTATGGTAATGGCATGATCAAACGGTTCATTATTTTTCAACTGGACACTAAAATCCCCACCTGCCTGACTCCTGCCTTTGCAACTGGGGAAAACCAATTTGTCAAGGAAGAGAAGGGAGAAAAATAATACAAAGAATAAACTTAAGAGTAGGACATGTGTAAATATAGTGAGTGTAGGAAGTACTTCTCGCTGCATCTTGAACTCTGGCTACTGAAGAGTGGCTACTGAAGCAGCACTTCCGTAAGTCCACAGAATGAACCTATTTTTCAAGTTCATCACATATTAACCTACACAACCTTAACAACATCTCCATAGTTGAAAGGCATCTACATCTTTCCCCATTCAATGAAGATATTTTTTAAGGAGACACACCTGTAATTCAGAATGAGCTCTAAAGCTCAGTACAATTATCTGTTTCCATGGTCCTGTCATAGTCCAAAAATGGATCTGATTTCAAAGTGGAAATGTAAAAAACAGCTTACCTTAATTGTACCCTGACTGTTAGCAGCAATCAGCACATTGGACTCCTAGAAAAGAATAAGAGTTTTTAAAAAAAATATAAAGAAGTATTTCTTGGAGGGTTAGGGCAGCCTGAGAGTAATTTTCTTTTATCCTTTCTTCACTTCACCCCAAAACAACAACACAATCTAAACACAGATATCCAAATTTTAACATGATTTTAAAAGGAAAGTCCTATATTTTGAGGATTAAGTTTTAATAAAAATTAAACTCAGGGGCCGAAGATTTGGCTCAGTGGTTACAGTGCCTGTCTTGCAAGCGCAAGGGCCCAGGTTCGATCCCCCAGGTTAACCACATAACAATACTGGGCATGGTGACTCATGCCCAACAGCAATCAGTACCACATATCACAGTGCCAGGCGTGGTGGTCACGCCTGTAATCCCAGCCCTCGGGAGGCAGAGGCAGGAGGATTGCTGTGATGTGAGTTTGAGACTGAGCTCAGGGCCAGCCTGAACTACAAAGCAAGACCCTGTCTCAAAAAAACAAAACAAAACACTCAGAAGTCAAGAAAAAACTTTTGAATATAAAAGAGGCTCTCAATGAAAGGAAAGCCAAGAGAAACAAAGACTGAAACAGGTTGTAAGAATAACTTGAGAAAAAGAGAAAGCAACTATTTCCCAACTCCTCTCCCATTTTCTTTCTATTATAAAATACCAGCCACCGATGTAAACGCTGTCAGTATCTTTGCTACAAACCTCTATGCAGTCATTGATAATTAGGAAGACAAGAAAATGGGAATGCTTATGGTGGGGAAGATTATCTTTTTAAAAGATTGCTGTATTATTCAGAATATGTATTACTGATAACCTTCAGTTACTTGAGTGAAAATTTGGGTCATGACGTATTTTTCGTATTTTAAACCTTTTCTGGAAAGTAGGAAATGACAGGCAAGGAAATGGAACAATTTGTTTATCAGAAAAAAATCTCAAGAAGCAGGAGTTGGGACATGCCTCCTTTGAAGTAGAGTGGCTAGTTGGAGTCTGGAAACTGAACACATTCTGCAGCCTTTGGCTTTGTGGAGTAAATGCCTGAGGGACGAACAGGCTCCAGACTGCAACAGAGGTGATATGGCTGATACAAAGACATGTAGCTGTCCAACTGACAGCTACAGCAAACACACATACTGGTCAAACTTCGGTGAACGATACGATATACATGTGTGTGGTTCAGACATGGTCAGAAAATTATAAGCACAAAGAAAAACTTTTGGCTTGTAGGGTGCTGAAATTACTTTGGCTAAGATGAGTTACATACTTAAGTTTCCTTGATAGAATATAAGGACTTGTGCTTTATAAACTTACACTTTTTTTTTAACTGTGCCTCTGATTCTTAGTAAAGCTACTCTAGAAACTACATATTTTGTTACCACTGACAAATAAGAAACAAGTAATTTATTTTATTACCCCAGAACTTCTAATGGTATTAGAACCCTTTTCTGACCTAGTCAGTGTTGACAGGATCAAAACTCATGGTTATCTACACAGAACACACACACGTGGACATGGGAATTGCTGATGTTTTACTAGCTAAGGTTTTTCTTTAAATCAGCAGAGGTGTCACTGAATATAAGAGCATGGGCAATACCAAATTCACCCGTAGAGTAACTTTAAATAGCCTCTTTGGGGAATTACAGTTTATCTCTAGGACTTCATGTGCACAAAGTTTTCATATTGGGAGAAGATTTGAAGTGATGGAATTGGGAAGATAAACTTGGGATTTACCTCCTCTTTAAGTGTCTCAAATTTAAAAAATGACTGGAATAAGTCTGGGTTTTAAGAAATAACTCACTCTGAATTAGTCAGATGGCAGAGTTTTTGTACCTGCTTCAGAAAACAGCAAAAGAGACACTGTGTGAGAGAACACAGACTTCTTGCATAAAAATTTTCAAAAAAAAAAAACAAAACAAAAAAAGGTTTGTGATATCAGAACTGCCACTGGAGGACTCTGAAATTACTCTTGTAAACACCATGGAGAAATGAAGTTGAAAATATGGCTGATCACTCTGACTGCTGTTCAAAAAGGGAAAGACTCTAGTTTTAAGAAAACTACTGACAGAAGCTGTCACCCCTAGAAGCTATAGCTATCAAGATTGTCTTCTCTGCTATAGAATACACAATTTCAGGGTAATGAAAGATTTATAGTGCGAAGTTCCACCTCATTTTGCTATCTTGGCTTTAGTCACTTTTAAACATAGAGAGGAAGACAGAGAAAACTTGTGAAGACTGGCTTGGGGGTTGCAGGGAATCAACTTCTATTAGGCACACGGATTATAAATTACATAAATTCAAACATGATTCCCAATGATAGGAAAACTTGGAAAAATATGAAATACAGGTTGAATATGCCTTATGTGAATTGCTTGGAACAAATTGTTTTGGACTTTGGAATACTTGAACATGTGTGAGATACTTTACAGATAGGACCGAAATTTAAACATGAAATTCATTTATGATCAAATTGTACTCTATACACAAAGCCTGAGGTACTTGCATTCAATATCTTTAGTGTACTGAAATGTTGACCACAACCTCTCCTGGCAGTCAGTCCAGTATAAACTTCTCCAATGTGGTCTCATGTGAGTGTTCAAAAAGTTTCAAGAGTTTGAGATTTTGCCTGAGGATGCTCAACATAAATAATTTGAGCTACATAATCACACAAGATGGGTTTCAAGTCTGTATCACATAAAATCTGAGAAAATATATAATCATTACTTATCATGAACACTTTCCACAAACTCATGATCACTATGGCATTAGTAGATGATGTCATATTAGATGATATCAAAGGATTAACTCAATATCTTTGCCTGTGGAAACAGATGCATACCTCATTTATTAAAAGGCTAACATATAAATTATCTAGCTTGAATAGTCTTCTAGGATTAATATGAAAATGACAGTGCACTAAGAAATAAATAGATGGCACCAGATAAATGATCAATAATGAATGATGTGGAAGTTATTGTCTTTAACATAATTATAAGTGCTTGATTTAATTCAATAAGTCTATAACATGTGTGTGTGTGTGTGTGTATGGAAGGCAGCCTGGCAACTGAGCTCCAGCACTCTTGTCAGAACACACCAGAAAATGAAAGGTCTAAGTAGCATCTACTCCACCTCCACACTCAGATGTTTGAAATCACAAGCTTGCCAAATAAGGATCTCAATTTTTTTTCTCCTGAACAGTTTTATGGTCTGTATCATAAAATGAAGAAAAGGAAATTCCTTTAAGATTTTGGTGAGAGGAGACCTTAGGCCTGAGTCCCAGTTTGAAGCCACAGAACACTGACACAGAAAATGTACACCGAAACCCTGTTTATTTTTGTTCTCTAAAACCAAAAGATACACCTAGCTTGGTTAATGGCAATTAATGTGAGCGATTCTGTCTTCATTAGTTTGTTCTAAAAGCCTGAAGTTTTCTTCTGTATCCAGTAAATTAAAACTGCATATCCACCTATTTTCTTTGGACAAGCACTTGGTAAAACGGAAATGATAAATCGTTATGTCTAAAATACATTGTCTGCAAATACAGTCCTTAGGGGATATAAAACAGTGACTAAGAAAGCTCAATTTAATATCTTTCCTTACACAAATATAAGTATTGAATATATGCTTTAAACAACATTAGCAATTTAGGGCTGGGGATTTAGCTCAGTGGTGCCACTGCTGCCTGGCAAGCACAAGGTCATAAGTTCAATTTCCAGCACAACCAAATAATAATAATAATAATAATAATAATAATAATAATAATAATAATAAATTTACATTATAGCCATTAATCTGTATTCCTTCCATCTTGTTTTATTTGGAATAAGCTACTCTCTTTATAAACACAAATGTCTTGATTTCTCATTACCAGAAAAGAGAGTGAAAATAAAACACCAAACCTATCTTTAGCTCTTTTATAATCAAAATTATAAAAGATAGAGTTTCCACTGTTTTTAAACCTCCAAGTTAAATGTATTTCACCTTTTTCTGAACTGGACTCATTAACAGAGTTCACTTAAGAGAACAAAGTTTATTCACTTTAACATACACACGGGGCTATGCTACACATGGACAGTTCAGATACTTTAATGAAGCTTCTCAGCTGACTCTTCAAATAGTTTTAAATAGAAGTCATACAGAAACTAAACAGTTTCTTTTTGTCCTTGACCTATCAATATGCAGCTGTTTAGAATCAACTGTGTAAAAATATATGTAAATATACCTAACAACTAACACAAATTCAATACCTATGAGTAAGGGGTCCTGTTCTTTAAATTAAAATGTTAAAGCTTGCCCTTCTTCTAGTCTGTAGTACCTCACCAGTTGTCTGGAGTGCATTTGGAAGATAGGTAATACATAAAACTTTGTGTCTCATTTCACTACTTTTCTGAAATGTAAGTAAAAATCTGTCATCATCACATAATTTATTGAGCTCCAAGGGCCAGTTCCACTGTTAAGAACTGTACATGGAACACTTCATTTAATCTGCACAGCTATCTAATGAGAAAGATACTATTTGCAAAGAGAAAACACTCTCTTAGGGAGATTTAGTAATTTATCTAAATTTATAGACACAGTTAAATAGCAAAACCAGAAATCAACTTTGTGAAGATTGGTAATATCATTACTAGTTGGCATCATGTTGATCCAGTGAGCTTCTCACATGTCTGAGAATCCATCTTAGATTTACTAAATCAGAATGGCAGGAGAAAGGAGTTTTGGGTAAGCACTTAAGAATACATATAGGAGAGCCCAAGCCCTCAGATACTATACAGAGATGCATTTCAACTCTCATATACCTAGACTTCTACAGCCTTTATAATATGCAAAATTTGATCTTTAGTGTATCTCACTGTATGATTTCAAGATATATCATTAGTGGAAAGGGCACAGAAGCAGCGTGGTAGGAAATGCTCCGGTCAGTACATAGGGCTTTGATAGGTCAAAAATGCCATCCCCACCACCTAATCCTAATATGAAATCCAGGAGACCACATTTTCTTCATCACAAGTGAATACTTTTCAGATCACTTCATTAAATATTCCTTTGCAGACCCAATTAGGTCTGCTTGCTTAGAATGACATCTTTACTTATGATGACACGGGTCTATTCTAATCCTACACCATGAAAATAATTACAAATAGAATAGTTACAATCTTTGTATGATGGATCTTAAATATTTCTATTATCAATAAATGTTTTATTTGTTCAAATATCTTCTCATGAAAAAATCTAATAGCAGGAAATTATTTACACCACTAATCAAAAGGGATTTTAAATTTGATGGCTTATCACATCTTCAATTCCAAAATTTTGAAGAACAATGAAAACATTTCACACAATCACAAAATTTTTGTAATTACTCTAAGACAAGGTCAGTTATTTTATGGAAAATATTCTACTCAACAGACAAGAGATTTCCTATACATAAGCCAAATTTAGGAAGGGGTGATAACTTACTAGACAGAGGAAATGAATGCATATGAAATTTAAATCTGAAGGTAAATCTGAAGGTAAAAAAAAAAATTAAATCTGAATATAAACACAAAACACCTGTCTCCTAAATTCTGGAATCTATCTCTGCCAAATAAATATGAAAATGAGCACCATCAAATCAGTACCATTTTCTCTCCCTCTGGGGGAAAAATGATCATAAAGACATATAAAGATTGGTCTAGAAAGTACAGTTTTCTCACAGTGCTACTTCTACAGTGTGTTATTATTTTGAAACTATCTTAATACTTCAGAAACTGACTCAAAGTTTCAATATAGTCCAAACTCTTGACATGTTAGAACAATGCACATGTGTGCAGACAGAAAGCTCCCACCACAGGGAGGAGAGGAACGAAGTCTATAACAGCCAAGAACCACCCCCCAACAGTCACCAGGTTCTATCACATTTCCTTCTCATCATTCACTTTTTTTTCCTAAGGCATAATCTTTTTATTTGACATTCGGAGGGACATTTATGTTTATGATTAGAGTAAGAATAGTACAGCTGTTATCAGGATTGGATATTAACATTTTTATCATGTATAAGTACCAACCTATTTTAAAAGTTGGCACAGCTATTGTATTTATTAGGTTTCTTGCTGCTGGGACAAAATATCCAACATACACCACCTAAAGGCAAAGAAGGTTATTTTTTTTTTCTTGGTTCTGAAGGTAGAAACAGCATGGTGGAAGGGCATGGCGGAGGAAACCTGCTCATCCCCTGGTAGCAAAGGCTCAAACAGAAGGGAGCAAGCAGGGACAAGAACATACCCCTGCAGGCTATGGCCCAACGACCCAGTCTCCCTCAGTCTCTAACACAGTACAGACAGAATAAGCAGCCATTATATATTATCATGAGATTTCAAGTTTATGCTGTGAAGGAGGAAAGGGATTGTAACCAAAAAAAAAAAAGAGTTTATATTGTGAGGATCAAAGTTAAAAGCTCCCACAAAAACCTGATAGCAAAGTAGGCTGTGGAATTAACAACATTGGTACAGTGTACAAAATATTCACTTGCTTTTACTTTTAAGTCTGTCTTTGATTAACATTATTAGTTTTGACTTGTTATTCACAAGACCCTGTTGGTTCCTACATTCACATCATTCATACATCCGGTTTAAATACATTTTATCTACTAGATTTTAGAGGAGTTTGTGAAGATAACTAGAGGGATAAATACGATCTGGCAGAAAAGCATGAAAAGATCTTATTACATATCTAGTCACATGTGAGGATGAATTGAAGGGCATGACATGAGGCGACTAAAGAAAGGGGGACTATAAAGGATGAAAAAAAAACAAAGAATATTCAAATATTTGGTCTTGTCTGAGACAAATTCTTGTTTGAGACTGTCACTAGAAAGTGACAGTGGAAGAGACACCTCTTCACATATATTTGTAAAACTAAATAGTTTTGGTCAATAAAGTTTATTTTTTCTTTGAATGTTAACTATCCAGAACTTAAGTTTCTCATTTATAATCAGAAACTATTTTAGTGAAGGACCTTGGGTTCATATTTGAATTTATTATGCAAAGAAGAAACAAAATTTCAAATTTAGTACTAGGAGAAAAAATATACGATGAGTAGAAAAACCTCAAAATGATTTATTGAAATGAACAGAGCAGACTGACATTTCTAAGAGGTGGGGAAAAACAAAGTTACTCACTGAACAACTGTACAAAGCAAAAACTACTCAGGGTAAGAAACACGAGGGTTTCCTAATAATAATCAATATTTTCACCAGTTCCTTGTAGATAAAGTCAGCTGAGACCTACTCCAGCCTATCTTACTGCTGTACATCCAACCCAGGGCCTTGGAAGTATCACTCGTCTATGGTCTCTTTCCCTTTTCCCAGCCCCGTCTTATAGTATAACACACACTTGGAAAAATGACAATGTCGAATTTGTTACTAGGAAGTAAATACGTAGAAGCTTTTCTTGGTAATTTTTCTAGTTACAAAGAGACTAAATAAGCTGTGTTTTGGGGGGGGGAACCTCACTTTCTTACACAACCAATTTTTAATGAAAATAATTAATGGAAGCTACCTCTACTTAGCTCCTTCATATCTAAATACTGATTGACTTTTATTACAAATTCTGGAGTAGTTAAGCTGTTGTGGCTCTTTATAAAAATAATATTCCTATATTCATTCTGGATTATACATTCCTTAAGCAAGCAAACAATACAGTGGCCACTTCAGTTTGCAAACTTGACTCTCCATAATTCTGGTTTGCAAAAAACAAAAGAAAATTGGATGAGAACCTAGTCAAATTCAAAGATTAGAGAACCACTGAATTTTCTTTATAGAAAATCTGAATCAGTTCTTGTCCAATTTGATTGTGTCCAGAACTGTAGAAAGAATTAAGTTTGTGAACTGAGGTACCACGGTAGTACTTATTCTCAAAAATCCTAAAGTATCTCCAAAAAAGAAAACAGATACAGAAGTAACTTCATTTGATTATGTATTCTTTTAGCAAACCAGTACATTAAATGAGCAGAGGTAACAAAATTGGCCAAGAACCTAGTATTTATAACAACAGTTTTAAAAGTTGTATGGAGGGGAACGATCAGACTTAGCCAGGCTGTCCTAAGTCAGACAGAGACCTCCATGTTTATGTAGGATCGCTGCAATCTGTAGACAAAAGCCAATTTTTCATTTGTCCACATGGTCAGTTCCCGCAGCTTCCATTTCTGATGTACTTTATTATTAAGACAATTTTCATATTTAATCTTCTATATTCTAACTGAATAGGATTGTCATTTAAATGTACTAATGCATTAAAATAAGGTAAATAAAAAATTAAGATTCAAATAGAAAAGGAACCATTATAAGGATACACTAAACATATAAATATTTTTAATTAGGAAGAGATCATAAGTAACATGCACAAGGGAAGAGTAAAATGTACAAAAAGCTATACTCAGTAAGTTTTCCTTCATGCCAGTGTAGTCCAAAGTCCTCTCACGAAGTTGTTCTAATTGACTGAATTATGTTTGTTATACACCACTCAAATATTATCTCAACATCTTCATCTTTCATCACATGTCAAAATCTCTTGTCCTGAGTTGATAAACTGAATAGAGCTGGAGAACAATGTGCTTATAGTGACATACAGCAGAGAAAAATGACTGTGTTGCTAACTGATATAGAGAACAGAACCTCTCAGCATTTCCAAGGGTGCTACTTTAAATTTCCTCCAGACAAGCTGAATTTTAAAGTTCTGCATATTTTTAGGGATGCCACCTAACACAGTGGGAAAAGACAATGAAATTAATAGGTAGAAACTTGGATCTGTATTTTGGTTTTATTACAGAATGCATAATCCTTCTAGAGACACTATTTCTTTAAGATATGATCTTAAGTATTTGATAAAGTCTTTATGAAAACTCAAAGAAGATAGAGTAAAGCACTGGTCAGGTTCAGGATATACCACCCTAAAAAACAGCACACTGGCATTGAAGAAACAGCAGAAGTAGGAAGTTTTTCTGATTTTTCTCTTGTTTTCCTTTCAAACAGATGGCAAAAGCATTCTCTGGCCTTCCTCTGAAGCAGGTCAGAAGACCTTTGTTCCAGAAGTGTCAATGCTCTACCCACAGAAAAGGAATTTCTACCTTTCTGAAAACCTGGGGACACAAAGAAAAATCTGAACAAATACACTTTACTAAAACGGATTTCAGCCATAAATACAGCAATGGATAAGAAAAGATATCTAATCTTTTACATAGTATCTTTGCCAAAAGTAACTGGCAACTACATATACCAAACAAAGAAACAGTAGCTATTCTTACTAAATACAGTATGACCTCAATTTCTTTATCTCAAATAGTAAAGCACTATTAGTATCAATCTAGTGTTATTATATTGGTCAGCATATTTATGATCTTATGAAAGTGATCAGAAATATAAAGTGGACACTCTAGGTTAAGTAGACTTAAATTTTATCTTAATTCTTACTCTTGTCTTG
>PVIR01031472.1:0-19405 GCA_004026965.1 Petromus typicus
TACGAGACTGAAGACAGGGCCTCTGCACAAGCTCCCAACACAGCTTCTCGAGGTAGGTCAGCTAGGCTAGACTGGTCCTGACCTTGTCATTCTCTGCCTCAGGCTCCCAGAGGACCAGAGTTACAGCCATGTACCACCAAGCCCAACACGCTCCACTAAAAATATACCACTAAAATGATGACATATACCCCACCTCTCTAATGAGCAATTAATCTAGTAAAAGCTCTATTAAATATATATTCATTTTAATTACATAAAAGACATTTTCTGATTCAAGCTTTGTGAGATTTAACAACTGGATAATGACATAAAAAAACAAAAGTAATGAATTTGGATTCCTACATGTCATATCATAATAATTAACTTACAGATAGTAAATGTAAAAGCTAAAATTATAAAATATAAGAGTAAAATCTTCGTAATTTGGGGTTGTCATGATTTCTTAGGCACACCAACAAAGATATAAGCAGTGAAAGAGAAACCTGATATAGGGGCCTGATGGTATATAATTAAAACCCAAGCACTTGGGAGACTGAGGCAGGAGGACCGATACAAGTCCAAGACATGCCTGGACTACAGAGCGAGTTAGAAACCAGCCTGCACTATCCAGCTAGATTCAGTCTCAAAAACACTCAGTGGCACTAGCACCAACCAAGTGCCAGGGTCCTAAGTTCGATCCCTGGCACCAAAACAAACCCAGAGAGATTGACAAACTGGACTTTAACAAAATTTAACATTTTTGTGCTTCAAAAGATAACACCAAGAGAGTGAAAACACAACCCACAGACTTGAAGAGAAAAACTGCAAATGATTTATCTACTAGGACGAAATCTAAGCCCCAAAGAGGAAAGGTATAAAATTAGCTGACATCATTCTGGAAGCTTAGATGGCAGATCTTCCCCTGAAGAAGCTGACGCTAGTATTAGCCTGACAGTGAATAATGAAGTTCTCCAGAAGTATGTAATATTCTGTGTTTCCATCAGCTCTGGATGGAAGCTGTCTTTTTATCTGCATGTAATATAAACATCTAAAAATTTCAAAGTTTATAGCCCCAATTTTTAAAAAATTAACTCATGTAGGGACTTAGAATATGCCTGATACTAGAAGCATTACAAACAGCAATTCACATGGGTCGGTCAACACTGTTAAGAGAGAGGCACTGTCTAGACCTCTGGGGAACATCACATAGAAAGCAAAGTACACAGACAAGAAGCAAATTTGCTTGGTTGACAAAGGGGATTCGAATTCACTCTGGCTGCAGTCTGTGCTCTCTAAGACTGCAACCCTGAGAGCTGGCCTGCAGGTCTTTTGGAAGGTCTTTCCAAAGTGACAGAGCTGTGACCCAGCTTATCTGAGGCCCTGACTTTCAGTCCCAGTGCGAAGAAATTAAACAATGGTCCTTCTTAATCACAGATTAGCTAACTGATGAGCTCTGCCAAAAGATTAACATGTTAAGGATGATCACTGAACTCTGACTCCCTAAGGAGCCCCCAAGGAAACAAAGTCAGGAAGGTGAGGCCTTGGTTCACCAGGAGCAGTGCTGTTAGACAAGAGACACCAGAGAATCTGTGGCTGATCAACCAGGACAGCTTGGTGAAGATGCACTTGGGAGGGAGCCCTCATAGAAACCAAAAGGCCCAGAGACTTGATACAATCCTTAACCTTCAGACTATGACAAAAATCAATGTGTTGGCTAAGCCACCCAGTCTGTGCTGCTCTGTCACAGGAGCCTGATACCAAGCATAGGACACACAGGTCCTTAATGAGCTCTCTCAGAGAAAATAAATGTAAAAAACCAGAACATTGCCTACATTTGGCCAGTGTTACACATGAAATAAAAGAAACTAGTGGGAGTTAGAAGTTATTTTAAATAAAATACTCTGGAAGGTCTTTCCAAAGACACTGCCTGGGTCAGAAATCTGAAGTCGAGAGGACATCAGTGTGAGGTGCCTGTAGGTGGAGGGAAAGCAGAGCTTGGCTTGTCCAAGAAAAAGAAAACAGGGCAATGTTATCGAATGGTGCAATCAAGCATGAACTGAGATGAGAGAGTAGTTGATGGCTCAAATGATACCTTATGCCAAGGAACTTAGGTTTCACTCCAAATGAGATGGGAAAGCACTAGGTAGATCTAAGTGGGCAAAAGATTTGGTTGGACTTAAATTAGGTTTACAGATGCAAATTTCATTTAGGATGCAAACATTTTTTGAGAGCTGTAATTATACACAAAAAGCCTTAACAATAATTAAATTTCCCTCTGGAATTAAACAGTCAAACTCCACTTACTTCTTATGAAGGGCCCTGAAAATACATGTCAAGCCAAGTCACAACAGAAAGACAGGTAGCATATTTAGACTGAACTGAACAAAGCTTTTGAAAAAAAAAATGTTAGTAATTTGAACTGTAACTTACTTTGAAGACAGAGAACACCGAAAGTGCTCTTGACGGGTGGCTAAGAGAGAAGCCCTAATCAAGTAGGGTGGCAACTCTAGCCACACAGCTATTGAAAAGTGCCAAATGATTTTCACAGACCACCAAACTGGCCTACACTTTATTAGCTCCTCTACTTCCTTCATCTTCCAGAGAAGCCAATACAATGCCCTAAAATACTGTGCTCACTTCCTCACATCGTGGATGGTGAAGTTGCCAGTTAGCTATATATAGGCTTATGTGTAACTCTAGGTGCCCGCCATTCACTCGGGCAACTTTAGAGCCAAGAAAAACTAAAACAAAAACTTTACCCCTCTCATACCTTTAATCCTATTCTTTGTCTTAGCTTTAGAATGCATTCTGATCCTCAACAGTAGAAAAATTTAGACACATCCATAAGAAATCTGGCACAAAGGTTAGAAGGTGAACATAAGCGCTAAATTCTGACACTTTACCCTACTTAGTATAATTTCAAAAGAAAATGATAGTGTACCTTTTCTTTTATACCAAATAGCCTTATCATCCAAACAGAAAAGGAGCGTTCTATGCTACTGTCATTAACAAAGTTGTTTTTTTTCTAAAGTCTCTATAACTAGGCAGATAAATATATACATCTAAGTAAAACAGACCAGTAAGTAAAAACACAAACATCACTCCCAAACCCAGCTGTTGAGCTACCTAATAGGTCTGGGTTAGCTACTGGCTAGAAACAGACATACTCAGGTAGAAATAATGAGGGAAAAGCATTTTTCTAAAGTAACATTTACTTTCAAACAATAAAATTTTCCTTTCTGAACATTTCAGGCAATATTTTGAGTATGCCAAGTTTTTTTTTTTTTTCAGAAAAGCAGAAATATAACATGAAAATTTTAACCCACAATAATTCAAAATACATTTTGTTCCATGATACAAGAATAGCAATTTAAGTATAGGTTCATTGATAGTTTAGCACCCCCTATTTTTTAACACAGAGTCCTACAACACTATTTGAAAAAATAATCTCTATTATACTCTTCATTATGGTTGAAAAATGTAACTCTGCTAAAACTTAATGCCCTTATTTTCTCAGGAAAATATTTTTTGGTAGAATTTGCAAAAGATGGCCAAGTTCCAAGGCGCAATAACAAGTGAAATGGAAAGAAAGAGTGAATAATTCAAATGTGCCCCCTTCTTGCTCAACCATTGCCAGGAATTATTAGCAAAAACCAGATGCAGGTAGGTAAGGTAACACTCAAACACAGGAAGCCCATAAATCATTTCACGGTAGAAAAGATAGTATTACAGAATGGAGTTTTGCGGCTATTAAAGAAAAAAAGCCATTATAACTTTTTGAATTCATGAACATGAAGATAATCAAAAGTAAAGTTTACTTACTTTAGCAATCTGCAGCAACACAATGCAGTGTTTAATTGATTCTACCATGCTCTACAAAAACAAGACACTCGCTTTAGGATCTTGCCTCAAGTAAAAATGGTCACATGATGTTAAAGATTAAAATTTTTTTAAAATTCAGGCAAAAGTAAAGGGATTAAGTGTATACTACACAACAAATAACCTATCACAGATATCCAGTGAGTTCTGATATGCTCATAGGTCAAAAGAAGTTACTCATTAACAATGCTATGATTTGCTAAGGAATCCTAAAATACTGTTAATTTATATTGGAAAACAAAATGATTTGGAACACTAAAAGGCCAAGAGATATGAGTATGATTAACTTTAGAATACTACCAAGTCCGATGTCAATTCCTGGAACATCTACTTAAGGTTCATGGAAGCATGAAGAGTAAAAATTCCTGTCAAACTACTGATAAACTTGAAAGACTATCCTGTATGCTTTTAAAACACTTAGCAAAATGTAAATCTCATGCGTAGTCTGTTAGGTAATGTGTCAGTACATTCCAAGACCTGAATCACAATATATTTTAAGGAAGTAAGCTGAATATCCTGATCTAAAAATCCCAAACCCAAAATGCTCCAAAGTCTCTAATTTTCTGAAGCAGACATGATGCTACAAGTGAAAAAATTCCACACCTGACCTCACATAGGAGGTTGTACTCAAAATGTAAGCATGCTAAAATTATTATTTAAAAAAATTATCTCAAGGCTGTGTGTGTGTGCGTGTGTGTGTGTATATATATATATATGATATATATAAACACAAATTTGATATTTATTTTTGGATTTCCTCCTCAAAATTATCTTGTGCAAATATTTCAAACTCCAAAAATATCTGAAATTAGACATTCTTTCGGGTCCTAGGAATTTCAGGTCAGGTATACTCAACCTGTATTGTTCGGGGTTGACAATTTTTATCCAGGGATCTCAGGTAAGACCGGAAACACTAAATGGTATATGATTCAATTTCAACCAGAGGAATATTTTTATTAAATTCATTTGAATGATACAATTCTTAAACACGGCTATAAAAATTCATAAAACACCTCAATTGGTCTTACCAATAGTAATGTTGTAAAATATGACATTTTAAATCACCCATTGAAAAATCAGACTATTAAACAAACATAACTTACATTTGTTGTCTCTTTGAGTGTTTCAATTTTCTGTGAAAAATAATTTAAACAGAAATAATCAGAAACACAAAGTATTATCTTTTTTTTGAGGCAGTGTTCTAGCTGGCTATGTAGTCAGGCAGGCCTTGAACTTGATGGCAATTTTTCTGCCTCAGCCTCTTGAAAGCTGGGATTATAAATATGCACCAATCTGGCTATCATTTTTTGTTGCTGCTGATTAGTCTTTTAAAGAATTTTAGCAGAGTATAGTCATTCTAAGTAAATGTAAGTATGCTGGGAAGAAATGACTGTTATTTTTAATCTAAATGAAATATTTAAATAAAACTCTAGACATTTTACTCTCAAACAAAATTTATGACTCAAGATTTATAAGAATGTAAAATATTCTTATTCCTTTTCTGAAAACAAGTTCCATTTTTTTCAGAATTACCTTAACTTTCCTGTTTTATAAAATGACATGAATTCTAAAACTAACAGAAGGTGACCCAGAACATGAATTATTATTAACTCTACAAGAGCCAAACAGTATGGCTGCTAGAGTCAGCAAAAGGGCAAAATAATGATGCTTCAGAAGCTGAATCTGAAGCCAAAGAAAGGGAAAACATTAATTAGAAAAGGGAAGGCAATATGCATAATGAGAAAAAGCATGTCCAAAATTCAAAGGGATTAAAAAGTAGAACCATAGTAAAAGGACCAGTTGTCTATTCATATGTTATGTCTTGTTTATTCTAAAAATACATGGTCATATCTGAAGTAACCACATGTAAATTTAATAAAATCATTTCCTATTTTCACATTATAGAGACAAAAAAATCAGCAATGTGGTACTACAAAAAGGGAAATAAAGTTTTGCACATTATCCTTTTAATTATCAAACTATAACAGGTATTCACCTGAAAACTTCCCTTGATATTCCTATAATAGTAATCAGTCAATAATACTATAGTAATAGTCAAATTACTGAGGAAGGGAGAGAATAAAAAGTAGCAAGACAGGTTATGTACATGCGCCAACCAACTCACTAATTATGCTGTCAGTGCTACATTAGCTGTAGTACTCACTAGTGATACAAACATAGTAATACATAGTCAAAATACTAATGTACTTGTTATTTCTACAAAGGAAGGGCTTTTGGACTTTAAAAGTTTTTTTAGACAAAAATCGTATGTGTAGTAATTACCTTTCTCTGTTCATCATCTTTACAGTTTTGAAGCTTGTTGTCGAAAAGCTATAGGATTTAAAAAAATGATTATAGTATCAAACCACATTAGTATGCTGTGTACATTTACAAAACATAGGAAACTAATTCTTAAACACACTTCTAACATGGATGGTTTAGAAGTATTTATTTTTAAGACTGTAGTTGGTTTTTTTTGAGATAGTGTCTCACTTTGTATTTCATGCTGGTCCTGAACTCGGCCTTGATCTCAGCAATCTTCGTGCCTCTGCCTCCTGAGTGCTGGGGTTACAGGTGTGAGCCATCTGCCCAGCACTGTGGTATATGGTATTGACTGCTGATGGGCGTGAGTCAACATGTCCAGCTTTGTTTTATGTCATTAGTGGGGATCAAACCTGGGCCCTTATGCTTGCAAGGCAGGTGTCGGCACCACTGAGCTAAATCCCTGGCCCAAGACTGTAGGTTTTTTTGGTAAGTCATCTATTTCTTCAAGATATTGTGTCACGTCACAGTCTATTGTACAAGTGATGATCCAGTCAAGCAATTACAAACACAACATGAGACTTTCCAGAACTTATATGTACTGATTCATAATGAAAATGTTTCTGTTTTACTCCCATTCTTCTTCCAGGAACTCTGCTTTTAATTTACTTAAAGTAGAAACTGAAATAAAGTATTCTAACAAGGACAAAAGAGGTAGACAAGTCATCCTCCTATACTCCTCCCAAAAAATGTAAAAAACAAAACAAGAAACACAAGGACTTAGGATGGAGCCTCTAAAACATCCCAGTTTCACAGAAATTTTACACATTATGAACCTAATCTTGCTTTATTTTTAAATTATGTCTCCATACTTACCTGATTCTTACCAAAAAGTATATTATGGAAATATACTATTTAACAAAATTTACATTGATATAGATAGTAAGTCTAGATAAGTCAGTTTTTAAAGTCACTGAAAATCCACGTGAGGGCTCTGAGTTCCCACAAAGTAGCTGGTTTTATTCAAGGTCAGGCTCAGTAACATTTCCTGCTTTGTATCAGTTCAATACATAAAATACTACTATACCTTTAGTTGTTCTATCAAGATCTGCAGGTAAGCATCAGCTTCTGTCAACTTCTTGTCAAAGTCTTGGACACTAGGAACAAATCCTGAATCTAAACCCTAAAGAAGAAGAAAATATGCAGTAAATCTAGCAGCACTCAAGCAATGTTTAATACAAAGAATCTTTGTACGTGAAGATATTTCAATTTTAAAAATAAACAGTACTTTTATACAAAATCTATTCTAGGTCTTAAGTAAATCTATATTCTTCAATACAGTACATCAGCAAGGTGTGCTGGTATATGCCCATAACCCCAGAATTCTGGGAGACCCCAAGTTCAAGCCTACCCTGGAACTCTTAGTAATGTAATAAGACTTTATCTCAAAAACAACAACAAACTGTGGGGACATAGCTCAGTAGGAAGGACCTGTGTTTAGGTCCCAGACACACACACACACACACACACACACACACACACACACAGAGTGAAATATCGATCTCCTCAAACATTACTGTCTTTCATCTATTACATTCGCAGTTGGTCAAATGAAGATCTCCTGTTCTTCAAGACCTTTCCATTTTAAACCTCAAACCTCCATGCTTTGGTCAGTTCAGTCCTCTATTCTCTTTATTTCAACTTCACATTTTCATATTCTTACTGTTTAGTTTTCCTATTCCTTAACCTACTCCATCAGCTCTGACATTTTCCTCCCTTCTCCTAGAAACAGGATGGAACCTTTCTACACTGCGCCTTTTAAGTGACAGTGGTAATACTTCTCTTCGAATCAAGTTCCCTATTCACTTTTATCTGTGGTTATGAACACTTATCTTTGGACATGGTATCAATTCTTATTTAGGGAACTCACTAATTTGAGTTTCAAAGTCTAGCTTTGCCATTTGCTATTTTTACACGTCTTTAAGTTCCAAGTGCCCAAAAGATTCTGTTTTAATTTTACACACAAAAAACTTTTGAGTTCTTAACAATCTGACTGAAAAACATGCCAATGTCAGGTGTAAAAGACAAAACAGGAAAAACTAGACTGTTAGCTTGACATATGCAGTTCCAGTTGTCATGCATTTTAGCATGAGAATAGGAATAAAGAACTACTGCTGTCAGCATCCTAATCGAACCACAAAATTCTGTCCTAAGTGAGAAAAATACAGTTTAACACATTTATTTCAAATCTGATCTTGTCATATTTTAGCCAAAGCATGCTGCACATTTTATGCTATTTTGCATTTTAGTAAACTGAGACCAAAGTTTATTTCATGTTACAGCAACACCTATCTTTGCATATATAACTGTCATTATTAAAGCATTTCATAGCGATTATCTCAAAATCACCAAATTGAGATGGTCAAGTCTTGCAGAAACAACACTGGCTTGGCCACCTTGGTTTCTAATTCCAGCTCAGGCTCTGACAAGATACAGCACTGTGGCTCTCTAAACTTCTGTTTCCTTATTGCCATGTACAAGCATGTTCCTCTTACTATGCTTAGTGCAACACCTACATCTACTGAAGATAATTGCTATCATTATTACCGCTACTGCTGTTCTCAAATTGTAATTCTGAACCAAATCATTAAAAATTCATTGTTTTTTTTTTTTGAAACAAGGCCTCACTATGTAGTTCAGGTCAGTCTTGAACTCACAGTAATCCACCTGCCTCAGCCTCCCAAGTCCTGAGATAACAGGCATGAGCCACCATGCTCAGCTAAAGATTTTTAAATTTTGTTCAGACCATGAGAAAAATACTTACAACTTATTTTCTTTATATACAAAGCTAATAAATCTACTTATTTTTATGTACGTGTAAAACTGCTTGAAAAAAATCATTCCTGATAAGCAATATTATAGATTTAAAAAAAAAAAGCTTAAGGAAGAAAAATCCTAATAAATAATGTACACACAATCTATATATTGTATGTATATTGTTTAAATGTCCTTTTAAAAGGACTTCCTTTTAGGAAGGTTTGCTAAGTAGGGTAATAATAAAGATGTAGGAAACAAAGGCCAAGACACTATTTCACAGATAAAACAATGGTAGAAAACTTACTTTCCATGCAACTATATCACAGAAAACTTAAAAATATTGCTTGGCTTGGTCTTTGTTTTGGTTCACAAGAACTATAATTCTCAATGAATGCACTATCATGACCTAGTTAAAATCAGCTAAATATATTCTTGCTAAACATTTCAAAGGTCCATGGCACAATCCTAACTGAATGAAAGGTAAAGAGTTTAAGTGGCAGAGGAAAGTAAGTAAGAATTTCCCTTCAGGGGCCAAGGATTTAGCTCAGTGATTCCTGTCCCTGCCTGTCAAGCACAAAGTCCTGAGTTCAATCCCCGGTACCTGTTTACAACAATGCTAGGCGCGGTGACTCATACCTGTAATCTCAAGCACTCATGAGGCAGAGGCAGAGGCAGTAGGATTGCTTTGAGTTCGAGGATGACCTGGGCTACATATTGAGTTCGGACCCAGCTTGAACTACAAAGCGAGACCCTGTCTCAAAAAGTTCTTTCTTCTGAATCCATTTAGAACAACAGTAACCACTATAAAATTCTAATTAACATATCTTCATATGATTTTAAATCTACTGAATGGAGATATATTTAAATAACTTGAAACTGAAACCCACATTAATTGTTGAAAAATAACCCTTTGACATTACTACAATCATATGAACCTCACCTGGTTCTCTTCTCTAACTTGCATTTGCAAATCCTTACAAAAACTTTCTTTTTCTGCATTACTGAGAACTGAAGTGTGAGGCCTTTAACTGAGCTACACTCCCAGACCTTTTTTTCATTTTTTCAGACAGGGCCTCTCTCTAAACCACTAAGTTTCCTGGGATAGGCTCAAACTTTCAATTCCCCTGACTCAGCCTCCCAGAGTGCTGGAATTACAAGTGTATGCCACCACACATAGCTTTTCTCTTACCTGTAGCACAGTCCATAGTACTGTAACTAAACTGTTTTCTTGACTCAAGTAGGAATGCGTTACAAGTATCACAAGTTTTACTAAATATTAGTCACCTACCCCAACTTCCCACTCATGGAAATTATTTTTATGATGCCTGTGAAAGTCTTGAGCACTTTATAAAACTTGTCTTAAAAGTATTATCTATTCCTTTTTCAATCTTTACAGCAGTGAGGCAGTATACTCAGAGTTAATTCTTTTTTTAAAAAGTTTGTTTTTAAACAAGACAGAATATAGTCCTTTTACCATGTAGACGGTGGTGTGATGTGTGGCTTCCCACAGACTGAGTGAAGCAGGTAGGAAAGTACAGAGTCCTAGATGGGTCACATTTTGTCCTATCATTTGATGACTGACTTCTCTGAGGGTTACATGAAGGACAGAACATATGCCACACTTGTGTCATAGGGCCTTTCAGTGCCAGGCCAGGGTCAAGAAACACATGCTGCCCCGGCTACAGCTCATGGCTTGCAGCTAATCTTCTCCATGACTGCCTTCTTCCTGAGATCTCCCCTGCCTTTCTCCCTCTTCTCCTTCCTCTTTCCTTTTCTGCCCTTGTCCCTTCGTAGTAACTGAAGTGAATAGGTTGCACTCATGACTAGCATGACCAGACAGGATACCACTCCCTTCTTTCCTGTACTGATGCACTGCAGTTCTTTAAATTCACAATATCTTTAGGAATTCTTTTTAAACACAACAATTATGGAAAAATAAATACAAAAGTCTGTGGTATTACAAGAAATTTCCATAGAAATTAACTTCAATTAAGCAAGAAAATTAGAAATTCCGTAAACTCACTGATGTGCTATAAATGCTAAAAACAAAGTAATTTCTCATTTTCAGGAGTACTTTGCTAATGAAGAGAGCTAACATAGATACATACAACCAAGAATAACCCATAAATCTACACTAGCTAGAATCTATACAGTTTAATACATGTAGAAAGAAAAAAAGGACATCAGGCCCAATCTACAAGGAATTTCTAAGTTATCTGGACTGGGAGAATATGAAACTGTCTCAAAACTTTGTATTTAAAATCTTTCTAATCCTTATACTGAATTACATTACTTTTTCTATTAATGGCTAACAAACGTCAGAAAAATTACTTCATTTTACTGATTTTGGTTAGGATACTCTTCCCTGTTTATACTTCACATTTCACCTACATTTAAAAGAAGAGTACTAGAAGAGACTGCCTAAAACTGAAATACACACAAATTGTAGCTGCTTGGAGAGACTCACCCTTAGTAAAGTATAGGAGACAACTTTTGAGGCAGACAGGAAAACCTTTTTAAAGTAATTTCTCCTGACCAAGGAACAGTAATGAACAATGGAGGTAAAGTGGTTTGAGTCTTGAGATCAGAATCAAGAAATTAAGAAATTTACAGGCAATCTGAGGAACTAAGAATAGCACAGAACAGGGGGGCTGAATAGTAATATTGAAAAAAGAATTCCACAAATGAGTAAGTATTCACATCAAATATTCTTAGTAAAAACTTACAGAACTACCTTATATGCAGTACTTTCTCTTAAGTAGGACAGGATAGTATACAATAAAAGTACATTGCAAAAAACAGAAAAAGGAAATACATTAAAATAAATTATTCTAGGTATGTCTCACAGAAAGTTCACAATAACAACACAATAAATTATCAGTAGAATTGTATAAACAAATACAGCTTTGAAATTCAACAAAGGGAAAACAGCAAAGAAAATAAACCTTGTAGGGAAAAACAAATGACATGAATATGGACAAAAGTTTATGAATTCTTTAAGTGAGCAAAACATACTTTCCTGTAATTAATGAAAACATTTATTTAAATGAGAGTATCTGGAAGGTTTGTGAAAACAAGTAGCACTTTTGAGATGACATGCATCACAGATTAAGCTTTCATCCAATCAAAGAAGTATAGAGCATACTTACAATTGAATCACTTACAATTATTTTTGAAAATTCAAGAACTGGAGAGATACCAGAAGACTGGAAAAAAGCAAGTGTAGTACTGATCTTCCATAAAGGTAAGGAAAAGAGAGAATAGAAAAGTTACCATGCTGTGAGTCTGACATCAATAATCAAGTAAAGGAATACCTGTATTAAGAGAAAATCTGTAACTGTACAGAAGAAAAGTAGGTACCTGAAGAGCAAGTGACAAGTTAAAAACAAAATTAATCATGCCAAATTTAATGGCTTTTCTCTTCCTAGAAATTTAATTTAGCTTTTAGAGAAATGACATTTTTTGTTTCTCTGTGAGATGACTTACAAGTTCCCTCAATGAGGAAAAAAAATATATACTAAAGAAACCAGAAATATAAGACCATGATTTTATGTGAGGCATTCTAAATCTGTATTTACCTTGAAAAACAACATTTGGAAACATTTACAATCCCTGTTTATCCTTCTGATATATCCACTTCAGCTAAAGAAGAACAGGACTTGGATACAGAGAAGTATTCCGGTTAAGAATTTCTACCTATTTTTAATCCTCAAGATTAATACTCAACTATCCTGTCATTTAGAGTGAAGATAATCAATTTTCAAATGCTCATAAAACTGAACTCAGTATTAAACTTTTTCCTCCATTGTACCTTCAAGAAGGAATTTTCCATTTAAGCCAACACTCTGATAATTTAAAGCTTCAAATTATTGTTATTATCAATACAGCAGCTAAGGATATCTTACCAACAACTGTGAGGTAACCCAAAAGTACCTAAAAGGCAAGATCTTTTTCAATAGTCTTCACTGAGCTGTTTCTAACAGCATGGATTCACCATGGATATCTAAGACACTAAATTTTTTTTTTTTTTTTAGGTTTTTTGAGACAGGGTCTCACTTTTTGTGGTTTAGGCTGGCCCTGAGCTCAGCCTCAAACTCACATCATAATCCTCCTGCCTCTGCCTCCCGAGTGCTGGGATTACAGGCGTGAGCAACCACGCCCAGCACTGTGGTATAGTGGTACTGGTTGCTGCTGGGTGTGGGTCTCCACACCCAGTATTGTTATGTGGTTACCGGGGAATCGAACCCGGGCCCTTGCGCTTGCAAGACAGGCGCCGGAACCACTGAGCTAACTCCCCGGCCCAAGACACTAAATTTTTTGAGTGTTAGGTAGTCTGCTATACACTTCATGCTTATTTCATTATCATAACACAGGAAAGTAGACATATTGGCTATTTTATAAATGCTTATTACCAAGGTAAATCTTCCAGTTTGGTATTTCAAAAACTGGATTCTAACCTAGTCTTCTAGCTTCAAATACACTTTTCCGTAAAATTATAATGATATTTGAAAATAATTATGACCTGAGGACACTAAAATATAATCTGAAAGTTGCCTGAGGTGTTAGATGTAGTGAAAAGAGCCCAAACTCTGCAGATTGATCTAGATTTAAATCCTGAATATGCAACTTCTAATGAAGCACCTGTATTATTTAGCCAAGTCACATTCTCTGCCTCTACTGTCCCACCATAAGAAAGGGATGATGTGATAGTAAGTCACACAGGCTTCTGGAGGAGGTTAAGTGATACACGTAAAGTAATACACTAGTGGTATTCTACTTCCCTTTATATATGGTGCCTTAGATACGCAGTATACACTGCTAGCTGTAATCACAAATTCTATGAAGTTCCTAATATATAAGGCACTCAGAGAGTAGGTGTATTTAAAAAACAGCTAACCAGATAAACCTAACAATCACACATCCAATGTCTCAGAAGTACAATCAAGAAAGGTTTTAAGCATAAATTAAAGTAAAATCCATTTTAAAAGAAAATATAGATAATGGTAAAAAAAAAAAATTAGCAACAGATTAAATAAGCAGTGAAGTGCAGAATGGAAAACAGATTAGAAAGAAACAATTCTAATATGAGATGATCAGAGAAGTATAGGTGGTTACGCCTGAACCACAAAAGGTAAATTTTGTTAATTAACTTGGAAATTAAGTCCAACAATATTAAGAAAATCCTTTTCTCCATAAAAAAATGTAATTTTTGTACACTGGAAATTTGAATGACTAAAGTTGCTTTTATGTTTAAAGTTACAAAGAAAATAGTTTATATATAATACTAAATTTGTTGAAACTCACAAAACAAATCTAAATTACTCCCGGTCTTGCCACAGAAATAGGCTGTAAATCAGGCACACACACATTAGTGCTGAATTTCATAAATTTCAGTAACTCTTAGCACATCTTTCCTAATGTGAAATTGTTTTGCAACTCCCTTTACAAAACAGTAATATAGGCTCTATAAAGTACTCAAATAACAACAAGAGTTGGACATTTATAGTATTTTTTAGAACTAAAAATCACTGATAGTATTTCTTTTCAAAAGGTTGAATTTATGAGGCCATATAACAGCACCCAAACTAAAACAAAAACAGTCTGTGAATAGATGACTGCATAGCTTGGCTAGCTGGGACAGCCTCCGTGAGCAATGTCTTAGCAAGGATTCTAGCAGCTACCTTCACTTTCAAAAGTGCCCCAGTTTAGACAACAAATGACACAGTTACCAGAGATCTCTGACAAAAGGATGTTACTAGCAGGGTCAATACTGTCACGAAAAGCATGTAAAATGGCTTCAGGGGATGCAGATGCCACACGCTAGCTTTTAAAAAATGTAAATCTAAAATGACTTGAGTTTACAGGCTCTGAAAGCAAGAAGCAAACTACAGCAAGACAAGACAGCATAATTCAACTCATTGTTAACTGATGCTTACCTTCTACTAAAGATATAAATATAGCTGGGGATGTAGCTCTGTGGTGCTGCGCCTGCCTGTCAAGCACAAGGTCCTGAGTTCAATCGCCATGGCACACACATAGTATAAAGACATAAATACCATTAAAGATTCCTAGAGGTAGGGTATGGAGGACTGAGCCTCAGGCCTTCATCCTGAGCTAGATCTCCAGACCCGGTTTAAAATTTTAAGACAAGGTCTCACTAAGTTGCCGAAGCTACATTTCTGAAGTTATTTAAAGCAATAGAACTTGGATTTTTAAAAGGTTTATTCATGCATACCCATCTGAAATAAAACATATGAAACAAATGTATAAAATGTTATTAGTACTAGGGAATATGGTTGAGGAAATGAGACATTTAAGACAGAAACTCCCTTACTTTCTAATTTACACTCATTTTAACTGTTTATTTTATAATCTCTATTTGAAAGTTTTATGCAAAAATATTCAAAAAGAATAAATTAAATTTTTAAAGAATTTTTATATGCAAATAAAATGTCAGCATTATTCATACAAACTGTCTGCAAAATCTAAGATATGTTAAAAGAGTAAGTGTGGCAATACTGAAACTACTCAGATGCCTCACCTCTTCAAGGTAAAATACACAAACATTAAATTGCTGGGCCTGGTTAGGCACACCTATAATCCAAAGGGGGCTGAGGCAGGAAGATTACTCCAAGATCAAGGGCAGCCTGGGCTACATAAGTGACCTCAAGGTCAGTCTACACTACAGACCCGGTCTCCATAAAACAAAACAAAAACATCTATAACCTCTTTTTCACCTGCTGGCAGGACAGAATCTAAGCATTCTGTATGTCTGGGCACGAGTCACAGCCCCAACCACAACATTTAAAGGGGAAAGACAGATTAGTGAAAATCTACTAGTTATAACTAAGTAGGGTTGGGATGTAGCTCAGTGGTATTGCATCTGTCTGGCTAGTGCAAGGTCCTGAGTTTGATCTCCCGTACTGAAGGAGGAAAAAGAACTTGCTGGGTGTGGTAGTGTACAATTCATAATTCCAGCACTGAGGAGGATGACGCAGGAGGATCAGACCTGAGTTCGAGGCCAGCCTGAACTATATAGTGAAACCTCGTCTCAAAAAATAAATAAATAAATAATTATAAAATGAAAACCTTAGCAGCTATCACTAAACTGCAAAAAAACAAAATGCTCAAAGGAAAAATGGTCAATAAAACAAAGTGGAATGTTCAAATTATTTCCCACACCTTTCCTGCCAGCATGATCATGACTCAACATTCAAGAAAGCAATCTCCTGAAAAATAATACCCATTACTACACACCCTAAACAATTACTGTTTTGACTATGCCAAGTTTGGCAATCAATCAGAACCTTTCTTCTGGGGCACTTTACTCGTTAGGCTACTTCAAGTATTTTTTTTCCTAAAAGTCTCCTGTTGCATCTTTTTAGCATCTAAATATCTGATGGGTTTACTAGTATGGGATAAAAAACAAAACAAAATCCTTATTGTCTCAAGGTCAGATTGCCAGCATTTAAAAAAGTCTGTTTTACATCTACCAAATACAAGTGTTTCAAGTAAATTTCCTAGAAATTTGCTCTGTATGTGAGGAAAATTCGTACAAAACACACATCATTCAACTGAGTATTTTAGTAATTTGAAATAACTGCAGACTTCTCATAGCATGACACTTGAGAATTTACTTATGAATTGTTTTCCAACATAAAACCTGAAATGTTTTATCTAACAAGACTAAATCTCTCTGTACAGCAAATATTACAAATTGACACCCACAGGGAACTAACATAACTAGTGGACCCAAAGGCTTACATTTTACACATACCGAACAAAACAAAAACCCTGAACTGAGAAGATTCTAAAACTGTTCAAAATTACATGTGCCAGAGCTATTTTTGTATATCTGACATTAGCAGCCAGCAAATGTCAACCAGATGGAAATACACACAGGTTTAGTGGTTAAAAGTGTATACAAAATCACCTTGATTTAGCTTGTGAACTAAAACTATCACCTTGATTTGAAACTGGACTAGAATACAAACCCAAGCAAAAAAGATCAAGACATAACAGGTATTTCTATTAATTCTCCACTAGGAACGTATGTAGTATGTATTACAAATATATACTCATGAAAGATTTTTTAAAAATTTTTACAGTTTAGTTAAAATTTAAAGAATACAAGCTGACAAGGGCAGAACTTTGTTTTACTCTCTAAAGTATTCTTCAGGTTAGCGGCTGGTTTGTAGCAAATTCTCAACACAAACTTTGCAAATGAATTAAGGAACTCTTGCACTACTGCTAAGTGTTTAAACAAAGCAGTCAAAGAACTTGAAATTTTTACAGATTACAAATCATAAGTCACAACAGAAATCATTAATAATTCAATTATAAAAGATTATAATCACAAATGTGTAATTTTTTTCAAGGCTAAGTTTTTAAGAAAAAAAAAGTGAGAACTAAACACCAGATAGACAATGGAATTAGTAACAGGGAAAAGGAAAGATCATGTAATGATGATCATCTTGTCCCTCTAAAAATAAAAATTCATTCTTTCTTGCCAATTTTGGTTCTGTTCATTTATGAGACAAAGTCTCACTATGTATCTACTATAAGCTGGCCTCAAACTTGTGGTGATCCTCTTGCCTCAGCCTCCCAAGTGCTAGGATCACAGGCTTACATAGGCCACCACACCCCACCCTTCCCAAATTTTACAATAAGCACATTTTGATACATACCACTCCGAGCTTCAGAATTAATTCTGACTTAAAATGATCACTTATCCCTTGAGCATTTCCCATGACTATGGCGCTGGGTTGGGTTCTCTGGGGACACCAAGGCCAAGCAAAGCAAACACTTATTCTGTCCTTAAAAGAATGTCAGGAAATCTGAACTACAAATACCTTACTTGCACATGGTAAAACAAAGGTTATGTGCAGGATCTGGGCAAGAATGGAAGGAGTATCACAGCAACAGCAGTCAGATGAAATGTTTGAACTTTTCTTTAATGCAAGGACTGTAAGGGTAAGGAAACTAAAGGGGACACCAAGGGACTCCAGGAAGAACAGTGGAAACCCTTCTTTAGCACGCTTGGCTGGAAGGAGCAAAGACTGAAACAAGTTACTATGGGCCAATCAGTCAGGTGCTAAGTAGTCCACTTCTAGTTGGACAATAGTCACTGCTAAAGCTGATTAAGCTGAGGAGCAAGGAGAATAAATACTGTACTCCAAGGTTCCTCTTTTTCTTCCTTCCATATTCTCTGGTGCTACCTCTCATTGGCTAACCACACAAAAAGGATAAAGCACTGCAGGGGATGACAACTGCAAAGGCTGGCCTCTTGGAGCACACAGAAAGGAACAACAACAACAAAAAAAAATCTATCAAAATGGAGAGAATAACCAGAAAGTGTACTTCCAAACTGAAGGACTAGTATAACCAGGAAGCTGGAAATCACCAGAAAGCCAGAGATCCTCCTGCCTCAGCATTTCAAACAGTGATTACAGGTGTGTGCCACCACAGCCTGCAGGGGAAGATGTTTTTCACATCTGGATGCTGACTTTGAAAGAAATCAAAAATCAGTGGCTCTACTAGAAATAAAGTACTGGTACCCATGGGGTACAGTAAACAATAAATGCACAATTTTCAGGGCAGTATCTTGATACTTTCTGGAGACGACAAAAAACAAGAATCATCTAGGCTCAATTCCTATTATTCTTTTCTCTGTGTGACCTTGAACAAATTGCTTGATTATGCAGAAATGCCATTTTCCATTATTTAAAAAAATTTAGAAAGTCGAGACTGAGGGCCGGGGATATAGCTCAGTGGTTCCAGCGCCTGTCTTGCAAGCGCAAGGACCAGGGTTTGATCCCCGGTAACCACATAACAATACTGGGCGTGGAGACTTAACCCAGCAGCAACCAGTACCACATACCACAGTGCCGGGCCTGGTGGCTCACGCCTGTAATCCCAGCACTCGGGAGGCAGAGGCAGGAGGATTGCTGTGATGTGAGCTGGAGGCTGAGCTCAGGGCCAGCCTGAACCACAAAGCGAGACCCTGTCTCAAAAAACCTTAAAAAAAAAAGAAAAGAAAGTACAGACTGAGTTACAATTCTACATTTTCTTCCAGTTCAAGGACTCTGTGAAGCCAATGCTGCCATGCAGGTCTTGTTTGCCTAGAAAGTTAAATACCTTGTTATACTAGAAAAATGGGAGCCTCTTTTGCTCATTTTTTTTTTTTTTAAAAGAACAATTTTATTTAAAGACGGTAAGAATTTACAGGTTCCGACTATGGCCACATGGTTTGCAATGTGATCAAAAATGCTAAATTCAAGCAAACTGTACCATGTAGTGTAACCCTGAACCTCAGTAAAGACCAGGACAATCAGATTTAAAGTACTGCCTTGCAATGCAGAGAATGCCAAGAAACAATGGATTAAGCAGAATAAAGTGGTTGGGGGTAGGAGGGTTTAAACTGCTAAGTCAATAAAGACGACAAATTTTTAAAAGGTTTTTCTACAAA
>PVIR01031473.1:0-19542 GCA_004026965.1 Petromus typicus
AGGGAAATTAGGGGGGGATATTTATAGGAAGAAAACTAAACCAGATTTCTATCTCACATCAAATACAAAAAACAATTCCAAAAAGAATTAAAGATCTAAATACAAAAGGCAGACTATGAGATATTCAGAAGATAATAAGGGTAAATGTTTCCAGGACTTCATAGTAGGGAAAGACTTCTTAAAAACCAAAAATAGCCACGGATTTAGCTCTGCAGTTTGGCACCTGTCTTGCAAGTGCAAGGTCCCGGGTTCGATCCCCGGTAACCACATACAACAACGCCTGGCTCTCTATTTTTTATTCACTTGACCTTATTATTAATTATAAAAATGAAAAGTAAGGCTGCAATAAGACATACTTTCCCATCTAATAATGAGGAAAAATTAGATAATTCATAGTAAGTAGTCTCTAAGATATATAACCAGTGGTGCCTCATTCCTTGTATACTTGTACATTCTGGAATCAGTTCTCACATAAGTTCATTATATAATTATTATTACTATTATTATCTGTGATGATTATTTTAAGCCCACCATAACAGGGGGTTTCTTCAAAGCAGGTCTTCAGCCAGGCACGGTGCCACATGCCTATAATTCCATCGCTCTCGGTTTTTAATATTAAGAACCTGCACTGATATTAACATAATATCATATTAAGAACCTGTATTGATATTTTTTAATTTCCAAAAAAGCCTATGGTACAAGAGAACATCATATTATTTCTTTCTTTATTGGTTGACTTTTCCTCCCAGTTATACTCTAGGTCTTCAGCTTACAGGCTCTGAGTGCACTCCAGTCTGAGCAGAAAGCAAGCCAGGCTGGCTGGGGGAGCCCAGGGCTAGAGCACTCGGCCAGGACCCAGGAGGCCGTGGGCTCAAGCCTGAGCCCTGGGAGGAAACGAACAAACACACACAAACCATTTTCGAATCTGAAGGAGGAAAGGATGGCCAACCGTGCCCCGTGAGGGCATCTCCAATGCGACAAGAGAGCCAGGTACAGACCGCACACGTCCTGTCCGAACCTGCCACCCAGGGGAGGGCCACCCCTGACGCCGCCAGCTGGCAGAGGCCCATGTCCACACTGCCATGCAGACCTCTTCCAGATTCTGAAGCTGACAGCTCAGGGCTCTGCGCAGGACTGTGTGCTCAGGACTGTGTGCGATTCCGCCCTGGGGAAAAAGCCCTGCTCAGCAGTCGATGCTGTTTCTTTCTCTTTTTTTATTGTGAAATAGGCATGTTCTATATACATATCATGATCAACACTGACCACTTGTACACATATGCCATGACTTGATTCTCATTTTTCCCGTTCCCCTGCCCCTCATAGCTGGCATGGAAAGCAAGAGGAAGAGGTATAACAGAAATCAGTGGGTGTGCACATATCACAATACTGGTGGTGGTGGCTCACGCCTATAATCCCAGCACTCAGGAGGCAGAGGCAGGAGGATACCCAAAAGTTCAAGGCTAGCCTGGGCTGCACACTGAGTTTAGGGCCAACCTGAACTATAAAGTGAGTCCCTGTCTCAAAAAAAAAAAAAAAAGAAAAAGAAAAGAATGGGCAAAACGTGTAAAGGCATTTTGGTGAAGGGGACTCCCCTTCACCACCCATATACATAAGCTCCTCCACCCCCTTATACATAAGCTTTGTTTCCATTTTTTTTTATTATATCACAATTTTTCCCCTCAATACTTACACCTACCCCATTTCCCTTCGGATAGTTTCTATTGTACAATATCTAACATATTTTACAACTCATTTACATTTTCAGTTTCTCATATCAAAGAAAAGATATGGTATTTACACATCTCTGACCTATTTATTTATTTCACTTATGAGTATGTCCTGAAAGTATGTCCACTGGAGTAGGAATGATTCACACTTGTCATTCTTAATACAAAACAAGTACTCCAAAAATTCTAAAGAATCTTGGAAAGAAACAATGAAGGTCACAAACACATAAGACTCAGCAGAATGAACTCACTGGACAAGGCAAGAAATTGAATGGAAAAAGGAAAAGCAAACAATGACAAGAGTCAAAAACAGAAAAACACCATGACTATAAATCAGGCCATATCAGTCATAACCATTAATGTCAGTGGCCTCAGTGTGCCAATTAAAAGACACAGGCTGGGCTGGGGATTTAGCTCATTGGTTCTGGCACCCGCCTTGCAAGTGCAAGGGCCTGGATTCGATCCCCAGTAACCACATACAACAATACTGGGCATGGTGACCCACGCGCACCAGCAATCAGAACCACATACCACAATGCCAGGCGTGGTGGCTCACACCTGTAATCCCAGAACTTGGAAGACAGAGGCAGGAGGATTGCTGTGAGTTCAAGGCTGAGCTCAGGTCCTGAACTACAAAAGTGAGACCCTGTTTAAAAAAAAAAAAAAAAAAAAAGACACAGGCTGGCAGAATGGATTAAGAAACAAGACCCCACAGCATGCTGCATACAAGAAACGCACCTACTTCAAAAAGAAAGCCATACACTGAAAGTAAAGGATGGAAAACAAATCTCCATGTGACAGGAAACTGCAAAAAAGTTGCTGCTATTTCTGTATTCTTCCCACAAATACAAACAGCTTTCGATTCTACACTTAAAGGTACAGAGAGAGCAGTTAGATGTGGCAATCTAAAGCACTGCCAGTTTTCCTTAAAATGTCTGCAAACTGTGCATTTCCAAAAGAACAATTGAAGAAGTGAAAGACCAATCCCTCAAAGAAATTGAAGATGTAAATGAGTTCTAGAATACAAAGTAGATATTGTGAAATAGGAAATATTTAAAAGGAAATGGGTGTGGGTAAGTAAAGAGGGGAAAAATAATGTTATGATAATAAAAAAGGAAAAGCCTATGTATATAGGGGGTGGAGGGCAGTAGGATAGGTAGGGGAATGGGAAAAATGAGAATTAAGTAGTGTCATATCATACATTGGTACAAATTTTCAATGCTGAAAGTGACTATGAGGTGTACATATAATATACCAATAAAGATTTGAATTTAAAAAAAAAATCAGTCTCTTAAAAATGCAGCCCTGTCCTCAGTCGCATGTTGAGAAGATATACTATTAAATATAAAGCACCAGGTCACAACAGTTGTGTGGCATGATCTTGTTTCTGTAAAAACAAAAAAACAAGACAACAAAAAGACCTTGCAGATCAATTCATAAGTTTCAAAGCATTTAAGTCAAGTACCAAAAAAAGAAAAAGAAAAACCTCAACAAAGTATCAACAACAGCAAAAGAGGGGAATAAGAAAAGAGGGCACTATTAATTTCTATCTGCCTTTATCTAACTTGTAGTATCATGGCTGTAATTCTTACAAGCCAATCAAACTCTTGGACCGAAAATAGAAAGAAAAAACCCACTTTCATTGAAAGCGCTACGCTCAGAAGTTGCTCCGTGAGCCACTAAGCAGTGCTCCTGTCCCCGCTCCGGGAGCCAAGGTCAGTACCGGCCAGCGTCCCTCCGGTCTGCCCTGTGCCCGTGTCCTTACCTGCTGTTATCACCTTGCAGTATTAATGCGGAATGAATCCGACAGACAAATGAAAACATTACTGAACTGTTCGTGTAATCCATGAGCTAGAAAGGAAGTCTGAATAAAATAACAACTGATTGTACGAATTGTTAATTTATCAAACTGAGAGTTGTTTTTTAGTTCTCATGCAACTGATGTCCCGTCCCAAGAAAACACGACTTCAAAGGACACACAAAACGCGGGAATCGACCATCTCCTCTCAAACTGCTCTTCCCCACAGTTCTTTCTTCGTAAATGCAACCGCACACCGTCATCCTGAGGAGACTCTTGCTCACTTTTCACATCCGGCCACATCCAGCAGGATCCAACACATCCCAGCCCCTCCACCTCTTCAACAGCTCTCACGTGTCCCCCTCAGCACCTTGTAAGACCACCCCCTTCAGAATGCCACAGAGATGCGGCTGCCTTGGGGGCGGGTGAGGGCGCAGGGACCGGCAGCGCCGCTTACGGCCCTGGGCTGTGCGGCCTCATCCACCTCTAATGCGGGCAACATCTCTCTGCTCGTAGAAGGATACTTTCTTGCTTTTTGGTACGGTCTTTTTGAGATTTCTTTGGCAGAGGGTGAGGATTTTATTTTTAGGGAGCATGAAATAATAAATCTGTGTTTTTGCCAGACCTCAGTTTATGGTAAGTTGTTGTAGAAGTAACAGGAAATGCATGCAAGAATGCACTGCGGTAATCATTACGAATCCCCGATGAGAAGACTGCAACTGGAATCTGCTCTGGGGAGCAGGATACAAGGAATCGTCTGCTGGGGTTCTGTGCAGAAGTCACCCACAGCTAGGCAGCTTCCATGCCGAAGTGTGGCCCAGCTGCAGAGAATTAACGCCTGGCAGCCTCTCACCTGGTACTTTCTCCACACTGTGATAAGATCAGAACTTCTGTTTAGTTTGCTGGAATAAAGATTTTGTATAAAAACTATAAATGAGGCCTACAAGTCACGTAGGCCTCAGTGGAGCCTCATATAAAGTTTAATACTTGGGCTGAGGATTTAGCTCAGTGGTTCCGGTGCCTGTCTTGCAAATACAAGGTCCCAAGTTCAAACCCCAGTAACCACATACCACAGTGCCTAGTGCGGTAACTCATACCCACCAGCAATCAGTTCCACATACCACAGTGCCAGGCATGGTGGCTTAGGCCTGCAATCCCAGGACTCAGGAGGCAGAGGCAAGGGGATTGCTGAGTTCGAGGCTGAGTTCAGGACCAGCCTAAACTACAAAGTGAGACTCTAGCTCAAAAATAAATAAATAAATTAAATAAAGTTTAACAATTATTATTACTCTTTTCTTCACTATAAAAATGAACAATATGCTGGGAGTGATAGATAGCACATGCTTGAAATCCCAGCACTCGGGAGGCTGAGGCAGGAGGGTTGTCATGAATTTGAGGACAGTCTGGGCTTCACAGTGAGTTCTGGGCCAGCCTGAACTGAAAAATGAGATCCTATCTCAAAAAACAACCCCCCAGGCCGGGGATTTAGCTCAGTGGTTCTGGCATCCATCTTGCAAGCGCAAGGACCTGGGTTCAATCCCCCGGTAACCATATAAATACTGGACGTGGAGACTTACACCCAGCAGCAACCAGTACCACATACCACAGTGCCGGGCGTGGTGGCTCACGCCTGTAATCCCAGCACTCGGGAGGCAGAGGCAGGAGGATTGCTGTGATGTGAGTTGGAGGCTGAGCTCGGGGCCAGCCTGAACTACAAAGTGAGACCCTGTTTCAAAAAAAAAAAACCCTCCCAAAAATGAACAACTCTGAATTATTTTGAAAATTTAATGAGGTAAGATCTGAGGGCACAAACACAGCGATGGTTTCTTTTCCCCCTGGCTCCACCCCCAAGATGAGCTGTGGCTATGGCCTCCACACTCTCCCTGTGGCTTCCCCTAAGTCTCAAGTCTTCTCCTTCAGCATCACGAACCGTTCAAGACCTAACTCTTCGCGCGCTCCTCTCTTTCAAGGCCACAACTCAGCAGATCTGAGTAAGAAGCACCTTTTCCACCCATTTCAATATGCAAGTAATTAGTACATTTTCAAATCTGCAGTGTGATATCCAAAAAGACAAGCTCTTCAGGGGATGAGAAGACAGGATATCTGTAAGCAAGAAATCTTGAAAAAACCTTCAAAGTCTGCTGGTCCACTTACTCATGTAACCACGGCAGATGTGATGGAAGATTACAAAATCTGGCTACATGGTACCTGAGAATTGTCTTTGCCAGAGACGAAAACATGAACTAAACAAAAAAGAGGAAAGCGCCAAATGTGAGCAACTGGACCAAAATAAAACATGTGACTGAAAGTGATTTTCGAAATTATCTGTAAACCATTTCCAAAAGCACAGACTGATAATTTAATTTGTTAGATTCGTTATAAATGTAGACATTCCTTCTTTTAAAATACAGAAAGTTAAAATAATTTAGGTGAATCAACTAATCATTAACTTTCTCATCATGTTCATTCAGAGATTAGAAATCTGGAGGTTCCCGCTAAGATTTATAGCTTTGAATGTGCAGATACAAAATAAACTGACAATCTGTCAGACCACACGAGAGATAAAAACGAATCCTGTTTAAAGATAAATTCCGGGAATTTAAATGGTTTTCATCAGATCCCTAATTCAATCATCTCTAAAACTATACAACTGAATGTTCATTTTTGAATGATTTACAGCCCTCAAGAAGTTCCAAGAGGAAATGCTGCTCCATGCCCCGGAAGTGATTCAGCGGCTGGTGCCTGTCCGCCGGTTTGGGGCTGAGAAAAGAAGCCTGAAAGTGGGTTGAAGGGTCTTAGCACCCTGCCTCCCCTCTGTACCTCAGCCACAGGCCCTTCTAAGGACCGCACACGCTGCTACCAGTAATGCTGACTCATTCCTTTTCAAGATACCTTTTCAAACTTTGCGTTTTAAATGCCAACCATTTTGAAATCAGTGAAAAAATTTTCAATTTCAAATTCCAGGGTATTTTTATGGATGCCTATTTTTAGCTGTCAAGTTATTTTAGAATCATGACTGTTCTTCAAACACTGTTTTGGCCTGGGGGACAGACACACAGCAGTGATTCCCGAAACCACAACCAGCCAGGCTCTCCCGGTAACTGGGCAGGTGGCTCCTCCGCCCCCAAAGAGAGCGCATCATGTGTGAAATTGTAAATCCACAATCAAGGATTCTAGCGGACAAGATGCTTTGTCCAGCAGCCTGGAGCATCATGCAAACGAGAACATTATCACGAAGTGACAAGGTACCCTTTCTCCAGCTCCTTGTTTTAAAGTGTCACCCTCTAGGTATAGAATTACAGCAGTCACACAGCTAAGCAAAGGCAAAGCCCTCAACAGTACCAGGCCAGCACAAAAAGCAACTGGGCCCAGGGAAGAAGTAACTAGGAAAATACTAATGAGTTTCTTGTATTGATTTTGTGCATCTCAGGCAACACTTTCCCCCGGCATTTGTGTCATCGTAGTACCGGCCTTGGAAGGCAGTGGCCACCTTGCTGGGTGTTAACTCTGGGAAACAGAATGATCTCCAAAGACCCAGCCGTGTCCTGAGCCAGAAATGCCCCAGGTACCTTTGGGACATGGTGCAGTACTTTTCTGTTGACATTCCCACACATTGGTCCAGTTATTCTTTAATGAATCGTATCTGTTGAATGAACCTCAAAATAAGCCAAAGATGTCTTTCCTACTTGACTTTATAATGCAAAAACATTGTTTACTATATATTCCTCATAATGAACAAAACTTTCTTTGAAGAATTAAAGCATGCACACACAGGCTTTCAAAAATGGCTTCTACATGACACCATCAAAATACCTCAATTTGCACAATCGTTTTCAAGTAGCAAACAATACTGAGACAGACTCAGCTTGTGTGAGTAATACTCAAAGTACACAGCCATGTTTAAAAGACAAATATAACAGGGCTTCCTAGTACATAACCAAATATAATGATGATTTTATTACTCTAAATACATTTTATATAATTATATAAACCAGCTTATGTAGGACCTTAAATTGAATTTTATTCATGTTAAATGTAACTGAAAATATATACAGGGTCAAGGACTATTTGCTAAAGATAATCCTGACAGATTTTCGTTAACCTCTTGCTATACAGAGTAAAACTGCTCTAAATTTCATAGAAAAATGTATATAACTGGTATCTGTATTCTGTATTAGGAGCACAAGCATTTTTTCTTATTACTGTTCACGAAACTAATACAGGTAGTCACTTCATACATCCTAATTTTCTTAGTCCTTCTCTCACACCAACTAATACTGACTAATGAAGGCTTTATCTAGTAGAAATTGGTTCTTTCATAAAATACGTATTGCACTCCTACTGTGCGCTGAGCTCGTCTTAAAGACTTAGGATCTGATATGGACTCAGATTCCTTCGATTTAATTATACGAAGGGAAATAATCCAAACACACAAACACAAAGACCTTATGATTTTCTTCCGATGTGGAACCAAAAAGTTAATCTCATAGGAGCGGAGAGAAGGGACGGGAGCTATCAGAAGCTGGGCAGTCAGGGGGAGGGGACGTGGGGAAGCCGGTGGTGTAGATGGGCACAATCACGGGTAAATGGTAAGAACACATTTAAGAGAACGAACGTATTGCATGGTGACTGTGGTGAATGACAACAGATTTTTGAAAAATGCAGAGAGCAGGTCACAAAAATGCTAACCATGTGAGAGAAATGCACTTATTAAATAGCTAGAGTTAACCATTTCCTAAGGTATAAATCTGAAAATATGCTGTACACAGGATTTTGTCTAAGTTTAAGTAAAATAAATAAGTAGCTAAGCAATTCTTTGCCCAAAAAGCCCGCGGTCGGTTAAAGGCAGAAGACAGCGCTTGGAGAGAGGTTTAGTGTCGGGGTATACGCAACAACACAGCCCATCCCCACAAGGGCCCTGTAAACAGAGCGAGAAGGTCAGCTCGCGGCTACATCTCCGCACAAAAAGTCCCCTCCTTTAGCAAGAAAACGGCGGCCTAGTCCTGTCTGCTGTGCACCTCACCCTGACCAGCCCTGCTGACGGGGAAGACATCACCCGAGCATCTCTGAGGATTACAGCCATCACCCCGACTCCTTCTTCCTCCACCCATCACATCACCGCATCTGAACACGCCAGCCCGACCTAGTCTGAGCCAGAAAACATAAACAAATGCAGCTGTTGCTAAGAGCAGACACAGTCATGGCAAGAAAAGCAACGTCTAGAAATTCACAGCCTGATGCCCACAACTGTATTTCTAGTTGGGTTTTTCAACGTATGTACTGCATTTATTTTGTTTTTCCTATTTAGGAAAGTGAATAAAAATAAGGTATCTGAAAGTCTAAATGCTTACCATATCCCACACTGAAGTAGAAGGCAGGTTAAACAGAGACGTCATAAATCACAACTTTTAACTGTAATAACATAAAATAAAACCTTCCCCTCTATTAAAACAAACTCACATTATTAAAAATCTATCTATTAACATTTTATATTCTGTCTAACAGCTCTCGTGCCACCACGCACCTGCAGGGAGAGGCTCGCCACACAGAACAGCAGTTTACATGGACCCTAGAATTTGTACTTGTTTTCCTGGCCCTCCAGCGCCGGAAGAGAGAGCTAAAAAACAGAGCGCCTTAAATAATAGCTACGGAGATCAAAGCTCATTCCTCACTTTCCTCCACGTTAGTCACCCGAATACCGAGAGCCTAAAGAGACGAATGTTATGCACGGCCCATCTGTGACATTCCGGTTGGTAATACAGGCGTTTCACCTGCACAGCCTCCTGACATTCTGGCTACCCACAGTTCTGCCATACCCATCCCCGCAAACCACTGGGAGGGGGTTTCACGGTCCCTCTTGGGGTGACCTCCTCGGACTGGGGCTCCAGGGTGAGCCCGAGGCAGATCACCCAGCGAAGTTGTTTTGATGCTATAGCCCCAGGACAAGAGAGATCAAAGCCGAGGAGCACCAGCCTGCCAGCCTTTGTCAGCTGGGATTGGCAAGTTCTCCGGTCACCCAGGAGCGGGTCCACTGAGCAGAAAGCTGCGGCGCCGCTGATCCCACGTCCTGGAATTGGGGGGTCTGCGGGCACAAACCTACTAGCAGCTCTGCGGATCACGGGGCTGTCGCTGAAACCTGGGTTCAACGCGACCGCAGTTTGGGGAAGTTTGATTTATTCCTCCCAGGCCCGTTCAATGCCACCCTGGGGCACTGCTACGGGAGGGCTCAGGGCTGTCCCTCCCCCACGGGCTCCCCAAGCCTGCAGCGCCTCCCAATTCCTGCTTACACCTTCATTTCCTGGGCAGGTTTTCTCCTGAAGGGAAAACAATGGACTTCTCAGCCTTATCAACAAAGGGCTCTAACGCAGTGCCTGGCTCGCATCGCTTCCCACCGTGCGGACCCCGCGGCGCAGGGCGCCGGCACCCACCTCGCGGAGCTGCTCCAGCTCCTGCTTGAGGCTGTCGTACTCGGCCTCCAGCTCGTCATACTGCTGCTTGAGGGTCAGCTTCTCCTCCAGCACCACCAGCCCGTACTCGGCCGCCTGGATCTTCTCGTGGGTGGTCTCGGTGAGCTCGCGGGTCAGCCGCTCGATCTCGGTCTTGTAGTGGTCCACGCTCTGCAGCAGCTCCTCTGCGGCCATAGCCCCGGCGGCGGCGGCGGGCGGCAGCGGCGCTAGGCGGGGGCCCCGGCCGCGGGGCGCGGCATGGCCGAGCGCGACAGCGAGCGAGTCCGGGCGGCCCGGCCGCAGTCCCGCCGCCCCGCCGCCTGCGCCGCCGCTCCTGCTGCAGTCGCCGCGCTGCCTGCGCCCGGCCGGCGCGGCCCGGGGGGCGGGAGCGGATGCGGCGGGCGCGGGGAGGGGCGGGCCCGGCGGAAGCCACGGGCGCCGCCGCGGTGCACGGCCGGCTCCTCGGGCGCGGCCTGCACGCGGAGGCGGCGGGGCCGGGGTCCGCGCCCTGCTCCGCCCGGCGCCCGCGTCGCGTCCTGCACGCCGCAGAGGCCGCTGCCGAAGCCTCCGCCCGCCCGCCCGCCGCGCCCTCCTGCGCCCTCCGCTCCCCGCGCCCGCCGTCCCCGGCCCCCTCCCGGGCGCCCCCCTGCCCGCAGCGCGTGGCACCCCGCCTGCCCTCCTCCCGCAGCGGCGCAGCGCCCGGCTCGTCCGAGAGCGGCGTCCACTCAGGAAACGTCTCCGAGTCCCGTGCGGTGTGCGTGGCTCTCCACGGAAGCGCCTTCCCATACGGGTCCCCAGGACGGGAAAACTGCATGAAAGTCCCTATAAAAGGTAGAGAATACCCGACAAAATAACGACATTTGGTAGCAAGAGCAGAGTTCTGGAGCCCTGGCGCTTTTCTGAGCATGCTCCTTGCATTCCGTCGCACCTAAGGGCAGTCTCATGCCAGTCAGGCCCAAGTCCGCGAGCCTGGGTGCTTTGCCCAAAGTCAGGCATGTCTTACGGTGAGGAGTGAATCATAAACCCAGCGCCCTACCCTGGACCGCTAGGCTGGCTCCATCGTCACTCAGGACTAATACAAGCCCGGCAGCCATACCATACCGTACAGTCTTGTACGCTAACTGCCTTCCTCCGAATGAAGAGTACGCTGAAGGGAGTTCAGCGAAGGGGAGGTGGAAGAGATCAAAGAGGAGAGGAGAGAGGAGGACCCAAGGGCAGGAAGGATTTCTGCAGGAATAGAAGGCCGAGGAGCCCACAGGCCTCCGAGTCCTCGCAGCCCAATCCCCCCGCCGAACCTCCCTGAAGTCCCAGGTCTTCGCAGTCCCCCCTCTCTCCGAGCAGGAGGCACTTGCTCAGAGAGCTTCCTCGTGGCCAGGAGGCGGCCACAGACCTGGCTGTGAGCTGGAAAAGAGGACCCAACTTTCCACCCGGTGTACACAGTAAAGAAGAAAAGCGCTGATGTGGGTGACAGCCGATGACAGTCCCTTCCACTGTCAAGCTCTCAACAGCTGTATGAACACAGATCCGCCACTGTGAAGTCCAGCGTCACGGAGGGGCGAAGTGCCAGGGACCACGTCGTTCCCACCATGCCCCCTTGATCTCACACTCCCGTGCGCCTTGTGGCGTCTGTCCTCGGCCCCACTGCCGAATGCCTCGAGTGCTCAGGAACTGCCAGAGAGAACAGACGGGATCACCACGGCGGGTACTTAACTTGCTTTCCTTCCTTGGGGCCCTGGCCAACTCCTCACTCCACAAACTGAACATAGCCCTTCCTGAGGGATCGGAACATCAGGGCGGCACCACGGGAGTCTGCCTCAGCGACTTCCCTGGTCTGAGTTTCCATCTCTGCCATTCTCTGTGCTGCCTTGGGATTCTGATTGATAATGGTAGTACTTTTACTCTGAGCGCATACACTGTTCTAATACTTAAAATTTTGCTCAATTCAACCTATATCTGTATCAGTGCAATACATATCAATGACAAGTACAGAGAAAATAATTTTTTTTTTTTGAGATAGGGTCTCGCTTTGTAGTTCGGGCTGGCTCTGAACTCACCATATAGCCCAGGCCAGCCTTGAACTCACAGCTATCCTCCTGCCTCTGCCTCCTGAGTGCTGGGATTCCAGACGTGAGCCACACCGGCACTGTGGTATGTGGTTATAGGGGAATCAAACTTGTGACCTTTTGCTTGCCAGGCAGACACCAGAATCACTGAGATAAATCCCTGGCCTGAGAAAATAATTTATTAAACCATTCCGAGAAGCAGGAGTCCTTCAGATGTCTTCGTCCTGGCCACCTCCAATTATTTGTGAAACTTTATTACTTCACAGTGCGTAGGCAGGATTGTGCTTTGTGACTCGTTCGTCACGCCACTCTCTCACCAGCCCTGACAGCACAGACACCCGCTTTGTCTTCAGTCACTTCACCATGAAGGTGTCCAGTAAGTACCCACCATGTACCAGGTGCCATGGTGCAAATCAGTGACCAATAAGTTGTCAGTGGCCCCTGCTACTGTGGTGTTTATGTTGGGGAAAGGGCAGACAAGATGAAAAGTCAACAACAACCAAAACCCTAAAGAACAGTCAGGACACTACCACCAAATTGTGGCATTGGCAGGTAGGATTTCACTCAGTAGTTAAACTTGCTCTTGTTCCTTGACACCCACATTCTTGCTACTCCTGCTGGTCTACCGGAGTCAAACCCAAGTTTGGTACTTACCAAAGCTACGTGTTATTCGATTGCCTTATCCTCGGCGGTATAAAGTTTTGGAGTAAAAATGAAGAAAAGACAAAAAGAAAAACTAACAGGAAAGGACGATCAGTAGGATGTCACTGAATAAGTGGCACAATTGCCCTTTTATGTAGGAACAAGGGCTTGGATGTGCAAAACGTGGGGGAGAGCCTTCCACAAGGAGAGATGGCATATGTCCACGCTTCCGGCAGCAAGTTTAGTGGAGGCAAAGAATAAAATCGGAGAGGCGAGGACTCCTGAGCCAGCAGCAGATGGCCCGTCAGAAAGACGAGACGCTGTAAGAGACGGGGAACTCTGCCTGCTCTGCAGGTCAGAGGGGGAAGTTCGGGTTTGATTTTCAGGGCAGTGAGACGCCTTTGAGTATTTTTTAGGTAGAGAATTTGAAATGATTTTATTTGTATCGTGAGAGTATCACTGTTAGGTCCAAGCAAATTGGAGCAGCAAAGAGAGAAATAACGGTCACTCGTATGGAAGCCACTGCTGTTGTCCAGGACAAAAGAAAAGGATGTCCAAGACCAATAAGATGGCGTCAGAGAAAGAAGTGGGTGGATTTGGGATCATGGGGTACGGGAGACTGGAAACGCAGAACTGCCAAAACCCAGCTGGAGACTGCCTGCTCCTGAGGAGGCCAGGAGAAGAAAAAGAAGAAAGGAGAAAGTCTGATCTGGCACTTAGTTAGATGGGAAAATTAGGTGGTCACATCTACTTCAGTGGTTTGCCACGTGGTTAGGTGGTTGGCTGGTTAGCTTGATGAGACCGATTCTATTTGAACATGCAGTATTAGGTTTGAAACATGTGAAGAGAAATGTTAAGAAGATAATCCTAGGGCCGGGGAGTTAGCTCAGTGGTTCCGGCGCCTGTCTTGCAGGAGCAAGGGCCTGGGTTCGATTCCCCCGTAACCACATAACAATACTGGGCGTGGAGACCCACACCCAGCAGCAACCAGTACCACATACCACAGTGCCGGGCATGGTGGCTCACGCCTGTAATCCCAGCACTCGGGAGGCAGAGGCAGGAGGATTGTGATGTGAGTTTGAGGCTGAGCTCAGGGCCAGCCTGAACCACAAAAAAGCGAGACCCTGTCTCAAAAAACCTAAAAAAAAAAAAAAGAAGATAATCCGATGTAAGACCAGAATCAAGAAGAGATGAACTATTCTCCTCCTGGTTGTTAACATCAAAGAGTGTTTAAATCCATAGAAGTGGATGGAATCACCCAAGGGAAGGAATGGGCAGGGCCTACCACTTCGGTTCTCCGAGATGTTGCATGGACCATGGAGGGCCAGCCCAGAGCAGCCAGGCTGCGTGGTGGGAGGGAAGTCAGGAGGGAAGTCTTGAACAGGACCGAAAGTGGGAACACTTGAGGGGAGAGGGAGTAAGGAGCCCCCAAAGCCGCCCAGAGCTCAGAGCCACAGAATACACTGCACTTGGCATCCGGGGGTGGATAACCTTAACCCGAGCTGTTTGTGTGGAGAAGAGGGCAGAGCCTAGATCGTGATGCCCAGAGGATCGAATAGAAGCTGAAGCTGTGGAGATGACCTGTGCCCGAGAAACAGGAGAGAGAGGGCACAATGCCAAGGTGGGCTCATGAGGCACGGGGCGCTCCCCTGTGGGAAATCTGCCCTTCAAGAGCTCCTCTCTCACCGAGACCACCTCACCAAAGCCTTGGGGGCCAAGACTTCAACTTCAGGCTATTTACACGCCTGTCCTCAAAACAGTCACCCCTGCACTGGATTGTGGAGAACTCAGGGTGCCATCTCTGTGTTCCTCTGTTTGGGTGGCTTCCCCAGAGTCCTGCCAGCTCCGCTACCTCATCTTATTTTAGGTGTGTTGGGGACTGAGCCCTGGGTGTGCTGAGCTGCGCTCCCTGCCCTTTTTAATGTGCTGCTGTGAGACAGTGGCTTGCTAAATTACCCTAGCTGGCCTAGACTTGGAATCATTCCTGCCTTAACCATCCAAATAACTGGGATAGCAGGTATGCACCACTACACCAAGTTTTCTCCGCTCTTTCAAGATGCTAGCTATTAAAAGCAAGAGCATTTTATGACAAGAAACAGAACAGCCTAATCGCTACTGCTGCCTCATTTTACACCTCCAGAATCAGCGGTCAGGAGACTGTTTGATTCCTCCACTGATGAGGTTATCATAGTTCTGGGTATGGATGATGGAAAGAGTCACGCTGGGTGTGGGTAGCACCAACCAGTAGGCTTCTAACCTGGATGGGAAGAAGGGGAGGGGAGGCTTGCTGCTCACTGCCTTCCACCTACCACACCATGAACTGTTTCTCGGCAATGCTGCCCTTTCGTAGAGCCAGCCACATATAGACTGAAACGTCTACAAACTGAGATGAAATAGACTTTTCCTCTTTTAATTTTCTGGTATCTGGTATTTTGTCACAGTAGTGAAGAGGTAAACTAAGACAGCCGTTCCATCTCCTAACCCAGCTCCCTACGGAACTACTGAAATACGTTCACTCTCTGTAGATTTTTCTTAACATTTTAAATAAATAGAATAATATATGGTCTTTCATGTATGATTTCTTTTTTGCTTAGCCTAATGTTTTCAAGATTAATCCATGTGTTTCAGGACAAGCGATTTATCTCAGGGGTTCCAGCACCTGCCTTGCAGTGAAAGTTCCCCAGTTTAATTCACTATAACCACATACCACAGTGGCGGGCGTGGTGGCTCACTCCTGTAATCCCAGCACTCAGGAGGCAGAGGCAGGAGGACTGCTGTGAGTCTCCTGGGCTACATAATGAGCTCAGGGCCAGCCTGAATTACAAAAGCGAGACCCTGTCTCAAAAAAAAAAAAAAAAAAGGAAAAGATTAATCCACAGGTTTTACATATCAGCACTCATTTTCATGACTATATGAATACTGTACGGGCGTTCTATGTTTTTTTTCTCCATTCATAAACTTTGGCTTATTTCCACTTTGGGACCTTTATGAAGGACACTGCTATAAACACCATTCACAAATCATTGTGTGGACATATATTTTTCATCTCTCATGGGTATACTCAGCAGTGAAATCGCCAAGTCAGAGGGTAGCTCCTAAGTTTAAGATGCTGAAGAACTTTCAGGTAGGTGAACCATTGTACATTCTCAGGACCAATAAATGAGGGTTTCCATTTCTCCGCACCTCAAGAACATTTGTTGTAATTTAATCTCATCTTCCTCTAACCACTCTACCAGATGCGACCTGGCTCTGGTTTTCCCTTGCATTTCCCTGACAGTTAACAGTGTCTTTTCAACTGTTTGTTGACAATCATTGTATCTTTGGAAAGATGCTTATCCAGGAACTTTTAAAAATTGAGTTATTTACCTTTCTATTATTAATTAAGTTTTTCACATATTTCAGATACAAGTCTTTATCAGATATCTGATTTGAAAAGAATGTTTCTTGTTGTAAAGGTTGTTCTAGATAGTTTTAAACTTAAGTGCAAGTTTTTAATTTCAATGAAGTCCATTTTATCTATCTCTTTTCATGGTTGTGATGTCATATTGAAGCAACATTGCCAATCAGTGTGCTGTGGCACACACCTGTAATCTTAGCTACTCAAAAGGCTGCAGCAGGAGAATCATAAGTTTGAGACCAGCCTGGGCAATTTTATATAACCCTGTGTCGAGAAAACATTAAAAAGGGCTGGGCTGAGGATTTAGTTCTGTGGTTTCAGCGCTTGCCTTGCAAGAACAAGGTCCTGTGTTTGATCCCTGGTCCAAAAAAAAAGCAAGGCATAAAGGTCCACAGCTGTAATCCCAGCACTTGGAAGGGTGAGCCAGGCAGATTGCTGTGAGTCGGGGACAGCCTCAGCTACATAGTGAGTTCAAGGCCAGCCTGAACTAATAGCAAGACTGTCGAAAAGAAAGAAAAGAGAAAAAGGGCCGGTGACATAGCTAGTAGAAGAGCACTTACCTGGCCTGCCTGAGGCCCTGGCTTGAATCCCTAGGACCACAAAAAAATCCATCACTGTTTAGCAGGTCAAGAAGATTCAGAGCAGTGTCATTTCTTGGTGGTGGGACTCAGGATTGAATCCCAGGGGTTAGGCATATTAGGCAGATATCTACCACTAAGCTACCTCTGAATCCCTAGACCCGTGATTTATTCTAGGAGCTTTTATGGTTGTGGTTCTTATATTTATTCTCTGATCTATTTTAATTTCTTTGTCGTGCTGTATTCTGCTTTTGTATCTTGAGACAGGGTCTCACAGTACAGCCCCAGTGGCCCCGGCCGGCCTCACGCGCAGTCGCCCTACCTCAGCCTCCCATGTGCTGAGAGTACAGACCCATGCCATCGAACCCGTCCTGCCACAGAAGAATGGCAGGGAGGAAAGGCCTCCATGGCACCCCTGAGCCCCTTTGTAAGGCAGAACCTGCACGCTCTAATTACCCTCAGCAAACCTCGTCTCTTCATACAGTTACATAAGGTAAATTCCAACATGCACTTCAGAGAGATCTGAAATATTTAAACTATCTATTTAAAACTGGGCATGGGCCGGGGATTTAGCTCAGTGTTGCTGTGCCTGCCTAGCAAGCGCAAGGTCCTGAGTTCAATCCCTTACACCAGAAAAAAAAAAAAATTATATATATGCTTAGGGGTTTTTTTTAAATGTTTTGTTTTGTTTTTATGGTATTACACATTGAACGCAGGACCTCTACATAGAGCAACATCCCCAGAAGCCCTGCCCCCTTTTTGAGACAGAATCTTGTTAAATTGCTCTACTTGGGCTCAAACTTGCAATCCTCCTGCATCAGCCTCCCAGAGTGCCGGGTTTCCCAGCATGCACCAACATGCCACACTTTGGATTGTCTATCTTTATACAGCACCACAGTGCCTTGATTACTTTTGCTTTGTAGTAATTTCAACATGCGAATTGTGAGTCCAGTAATATAACTTTTTGCCAGACGGGCTGAAGTTCCAGGCAGTCATCAGAGGAGAGATACAGCAAGAGAGAGACTATCTTTACCGAAAATGCTAAAGTGAAACCCAAGTCAAGGTTATTGTGCCTCAGAAAATACGTCATGCGTCTCCGAATGCATCCTGGGGAGAGCACAGGTTGTTTTGTCATGTCAGGTTTGGACCTTGAAGTCTCCGTGTACTGAGCACTCGGTCGCCCAGCTCTGGCACTTCCGGGAGGTCATGGAATCTTTGGGTTTGGGGCCTAGCAAACAGCAGCTGGGCCACGGGGTTCCTGGGAGAGGACCGGGGGACCTGGCCCTTCCCTGCTTCTCCCTCTGCTTCTTGGCCACCGAAAGGAACCATCAGGCTTCTCTCCCTGAGGAAACGGACAGGCCTGGCTTGGAGCCTTAGCGGTCCTTCGGCCCCGCGTTCAGTCTGTACAAGTCGCCTGCTCCCCGCCGCAGGCTCCTCCGCTGCAGATGGGAGCGATTGTACCTACAACACCCGGAAGTCATGAGCGGGGAGGAAGCGCTCCGCCGGAAAGGTCTCCCTAGGGGCCCCTGTCTGAAGGCGGGCGCGGTACCACCGAGCTGAATCCCTGGCCCACGCTCATGTCTTCGTCTTCCCTGGACCATCCTTCTTAGATTCGGGGCTTGGGAGGCTGCCCCTCCCCAGTCCATCTCCCCGCCCGCTCTTACCCTCCTGACAAATCAGATGACCACAGGAGGCTTTTCCCGTTTCCTGTAGCTGGATGGCTAATCAGCCTGGGACGTAAGAAGTCAGCAAATGACGGTGGCGCCTCTTCCTGAGCGCTCCAGCCCTCCCGGAAGGAGCTTTCATCCTTCAGCGATAAAGGGCAAAATGCGATTCCGTGCTAAGAAACGCTGAACTCGGCATCTCGCTACACATACTTTAAACTCCGCTGAGTTTATATATTACACATTCTTTTGTTTCCTGCTTTATTTAACATTATGGTTTGAATTCTTCTGTCATCAAAAACAAGATTGGTGTTTACCGGTTGCATAACTGGCGTTTCACATCCTTAGCCTTCTTCGCCAGTCCTCTCTCCTGTCCAGCGGTCCTGAACGCACAGAAGGCGCCTGACCCGGCCGGGGGCAGCACCTGCAGTGCTGTGATGCCTGGCTGGCATACGTGAGGCCCTGAGCTCCATCTCAAGCACCACAAAAAATAAAAATAAAAACTAGGGTATAAAGAGATAGCAAATGATAATTTAGCTCTAATTATTCTAAATAAACACCCCTTGATAGGATAGGAAAAAGTAAATTTTATTTTATTTTATTTTATTTTATTTTTAGGTTTTTTGAGACAGGGTCTCACTTTTGTAGTTCAGGCTGGCCCTGAGCTCAGCCTCAAACTCACATCACAATCCTCCTGCCTCTGCCTCCCGAGTGCTGGGATCACAGGCGTGAGCCACCACGCCCGGCACTGTGGTATGTGGTACTGGTTGCTGCTGGGGTGAGTCTCCACACCCAGTATTGTATGTGGTTACCAGGGATTGAACCTGGATCCTTGCGCTTACAAGACAGGTGCTGGAACCACTGAGCTAAATCCCCGGCTGGAAAAAGTGAATTTGAGCTGGGATTTCTGTTTGCATTTTGTTTTGTGAGACAGGTCTACTTAGTCCAGGCTGGCCTTGAACTTACAGCAGTCCTCCTGCCTCAGCCTCTATATGCTGGGATTTAGGTGTGTTCCACCTTCGTTTTCCTTTGGCTTTGTGGGGTGAGATTACTGGGGATTAAACTCAGGGCTTTGTGCATGTTAGGTAAGCGCACTGCCACGGAGCTGCACTCCCAGCCTGGAAAGCACTCTTCATCTCAAACGCCACAACATCGGCCAGAGCAAGGATCACTGGAAGGTTGTCACTGCATTTTACTGAGGTGCTTTTTGTTTTGATTTTTTTTTTT
>PVIR01031474.1:0-19422 GCA_004026965.1 Petromus typicus
GGTAGAAAATGAACCCATTATGTTATAAAATAACCTTCTTGGGATAACTGTACTGATACTCATTAAAGACAGCTAGCTATTTCTCTGTTTTAATTTTATTTATTTTTCCTGCCTATGTACAGGTAACATTTATATTCCTTCCGTAGAGCTGATATGTGTATGGAATGCATCATCATGTTTTTCTTCACCTTCCCCCTCCCTCACACACCTCCCTCCATTTTACCAAAATCTATTGTGAAATATTAGCATGATTAGTTTTTTTGTTGAAAGATCTGCTGCTCTAGAGAAAATGTCATGCTTCTCGTTTTCATTTAGCTTTAAAACCACAGACATAGTTTAAGCTGTCATTAGGATCACTATTCACCCAGCACTAAAGTATATAAATCAACTTTTGTCCCACTGAAGGTAAAGGAAAGTGAAAGAAAGATAAAAAAAATTAGGGGTTTCTGGCATATCGAGATTCAACACAATGCACAAATATAAATAAATGCATAGTACAAAAAAATAAGTTTACTGGAGAAGACTAAAAAAAGAATACTAGAGAAGGAAATGTACAATCATTTAGCCCGAAATCACACCCCTGGAGACTTATCCAGGGTAAAACAAAGGATGGAAAATTAGTTGCCTGCTAAATTATGTTGTGCTAACAATACCTGCAACTAAAGGTAAGAGAAGGTGAAAGTCCATAGGAATGAAGGCTCAAAAAACACCCTATGGGATGAAGAATCTGATAGACAACTTAGAAGACAGCTATAATCTGAACCTTTACAGGAGGTAAAGAGCCTGACTCTACAACAATACAATGGTAAAAAGAAATTTAGTAAGAGACACTGAGCTTACTTACCACTAATCCCAAAGACTGCAGAGTAATAGCATCATTTGGCAATAAGATCAGCACAGTTCAAGTATAATTAAATCTAACAGATGCTAAGAGATAACACTGGAAAACTATAACTACTTAGTTTACCAGAAGCCTAAAAAGACTGTCAGGACCTGCTTTAATACTAACAAAATTCACATAAAATCAAATGTAGCTATCCTTCATTCAAACTTTTTTATTTTTTAATTTATTTTACTTTACTTTTTTTTTTTTTTTTTTGAGCCAGGGTCTCGCTTTATAGTTCAGGCTGACCCTCAGCTCAGCCTCTGACTCACATTACAGCAATCTTCCTGCCTCTGCCTCATGAGTGCTGGGATTATAGGCATGAGTCACCACACCCAGTATTGTATGTGGTTACTGGGGATTGAACCAGGTCCTTGGGCTTGCAAGACAGGCACTAGAACAACTGAGCTAAATCCCCAGCCCTCAAACTTTTTTTTTTTTTAGTAATTCTCTTCATTAAAATTTAGTAACCATGATATCAAATAAAACTCAGTTCCACTTAAAGAATATGAAGGTATCTGAAAAACTAAAAAACTGGACTGCCGTATAGTTCTCTAATCATACTACTTGATATATTTCTATTGAAAATGAAATCAGGATATCAGAGAGTTTTTTTGGTTTTTTTTTTTTTTTCATGTTTATGGTAACACTATTTACAACAGTCAAGATATGGAGTCAATGTTGTTTTCCAGTAATGATGATTGGATAAAGAAAATGTACATAGATTTGAAGACTAGTCAGCTTTAAAAGGAAATTCTATCATCAGCAACAATATGCAGAATCTGGATGTCATTATATTAAGTTAAATAAACAACACATAGAAAGACAAGTATAGTAATATAGTTCCCCCCATTCATAGTTTCATTTTTTGTGGGTGCATTTATCTGAGATATCAAAATAAGAGGAAGAGAATTTTAGAAACAGTACATAGTACCCATTCGTTAGCCACATGTAACTAATTCATTATCAGAATGTCAATTTCACAGAATCCCCACCCTTATTTCATTTAATAATGGCCCCAATACACAAGACTAGCAATATTGGCAAGTTGTACATGACATGCCCAATGAAAGCCATAAAGCACTTCCTTTAAGTGAAAATATGAAAGTACAATAAGTAGAAAACAGATTTTGAGAAAGAAACCAAATATTGTAATTCTTCTATTTTACCAGTTATATCAATAATTTACTATTGCTATTAATCTCTTAACTGTACTTATTCCATGAATTAAGTTTTGTCACAGCTGTGACAAAGGGGGGGAGAAACATCATATATATATATATATATATATATATATATATATACTTATATATATATACACATATATATATATACTTATATATATATGCATATATATATGCTTTTATATACATATATATAAAGTTCAGTCCTATTATGGCTTTAGGCAACCACCAAGGTCTGGTAACATACTGCTCATTGGTAAGGGAAACTACTAAAACACACTGTTTTGCTCACATGTAGAATATACAAAACCTCCCCCCTTACAGGAGAGAATAGAAAGATTGTCTCAGGGCAAATCTTGCCTGTCAACCTGATGGATGCAGAGAACCACAGAGAGTGGCTGGGTTGTGAGAACACTAACCTCGTCACAGCTGAACAGGCTACCCGAGGAGATGGGCCTAGTTGGAGTGAGTCAGTCATTGGGAGCATTTGAAGGATCTCTCAGCTCTCAGGCTCTTTCCTCCTTGCTCTGCTTCCCGAGTGCCATGAGAAGAACCACCTCTCTGTGTGTCCTTCTGCATGTCGCAGGCCTTGGCAATGGGGCCCACAGTCAGGGACTGAAACTTCAAGGCAAAATGAACCTTTCCTCCTCTCATCTCACTTTGTCTGGTAGTGGAGTCCATCAACAGAAAGCCGACTAGTACAGGTCTGTATCAGAAGCAGACCTGGAGACTTGAGGGTTGTTGATTCAAAAGACAGAAAATTTATGGAAACAGAAAGAATGCACTCAGGACATCCATTATGAGATATGGCGACTGTAGTCTATGATGATACATTTTATACCAAAACATTGCCAAGAGTACATTTTACCTATCCTCACCACAAAATGATGAGTTAGGAGGTATGTAGTAATATGAATTTTAATTAACTCATGAGCTAAATTCACAGTGCATACACACTTTGACCTATGTTGTATAGGATAAATATGTGTGTTTTGTCTGTTAAAAAAAGTACTTTCTTGACGTAAATGTGAAATTGAAATACTCAAGCTTTTATCAAAAACAGCAACAAAAATAAATCATAGATACTACTTTTAAAAAACATGAAATGTGTTACTTATTTAAGATTTTGGTCAAGAATAACCTAGTAGTAACTTCAATATATTTGTTATTATTTTCCCCAGACCACTCTTTTTTTCAGTCTCTCTCCCCTGCTCTCCCCATGTCTCTGTTACACAGCAAAAAACAATCACTTAAGAGCCCGAAGCCCAGCAGTAATTTCTTTCTCCAGAGTCTGAAATGAGGGTACCTCTCTCTCCATTTATTTAGCTCTTTTAAAACAATTGAGAAATATCGTTACATAACCAAGGAAGATTGAAAACCCACACTCTATATCCTGGGAGAGAGAGTTGCTCTGAATGCAAAATGTTGGGAAAGTTGTGGAACTAAGTTTAGTAACCTCTACAGACCAACTCCTGTATCTCCCACCCTTCCAATCAGACTTCTTCCAGCAAGACTCCTGGACTCACGAAAACTAAGCAGGACACATTTTAATACTTTAGAAAAACAACCAATGACTTATTCCTAGCAATGGAAATGAAATAAGAGAGAAATCTGACACAGTAACGATAATTTTCTAAGTTTCCAAAATAACAGTCTCATATCATTTGGAGAGGGAGTTACCTCCACGCCTTTTTTTTCCGTGGAACTTTCAGATTAGATGGACATGTAATTAAAGATGAAAATCCAAGTACAAAATAAAATGGCACTTTATTAATGATGAACAGTACTTGCTTACAAAACACAGGCTTCTGATGCTCTTTAAAGTTGCTTAATTTGGGAGCAGAAATGAGGTTTCCTTTTCCATTTCCCCTCCTGAATTTAAACTTACAGCCAGAGATGATTTTTTATAAATTATTTTGGATTGTAACTTCTCTAATTTTGAATTTTTAGTTGTGCTCTGTATTTCTCTATGTGCATGTTTGTAACATAAAGCATTTATAATGGAGACAATATATGTAGTTTATCTCTAAGGCTCTGGAAAAATATATGTTTGCATGAAGAACAGGATCTAGATCAATATAGACTTTTTGAGTTATAATTCTTTTTCCTCGAGACCTTTGATGTCACTACATTACTTCTGGTCTTTTGTACTATAGCTAAATAGTCTAAAAAACAGTTCACTGTAGAGATAACATTTTCATTCTTGAATTAAAGAATGTTTCGTCTCTTCTTGAATTTGAAATAAATGAAAATAAAGTATCTAGCTTTACTTTTTAGTGTTGTGATCTTTTTAATACATATTCAAATCTTTCAGAAAAATTGTAAATGTGTGCTATTATTTCCACTATTCTAGTCTGTGCATTCTTTTCAATAGTTCTTCCTTCACTACAGAAACAGGCAATCCTCATACACAGAAACTAGAATTACTATATTTAGTTTTATTCTTATCTTCTGAGATCTCAGTGAATATATTAATTTGTCTTCTACTTAATTGACCTACTTCATCTCTTTTCTTTATTTTCATCTATAAATTGTGCTATGTATCAAATGTGCTTTTCTAATTTTAAATTTTGCTGATCTCTCATCTGTTTACTTTAATTTCACAGGTCCAACATCCTCTGTCTCCTGGTTTTCTTAAGAAAAAAATTATTCAGACACAGAGTTTTCCTGGGATTCTTTAGGATTTTTTTGGTAGGACTTACCTATATTTATGACAGGTCTCACGTTTGTCTTTTTTAGTTGAGATAGACAAAGCTCCACCGAGGAGCACTGAATTGATTGTAGCAGGCACTACTGAAGACCATTTGGAAAACATTCTCTGCTTCCTGCAATATCTGTTTGAAGCAAAACACTATCATATCATTCAATGATTTATACATATACTCATTAACTCAATAAAATTTGTGCTCCTTCCAGGGCCCACACACAAGTGATGGAAGTATAATGGAGAAACAAATAGTCTACTTATTTTGGCTACCAACCCTACAGAAAAAAAGAGAAGAAATTCTGGGAACCAATATATCTCGACCAAAAAAGCATGCAGCTCTTATTAGTATTGATATTTGCTCCTGATAAAATGTACTATTCTTGGAAAAGTTAAACTTTAGGGAACAAATGGTCAGCTACCCTCTCTATCCAGGTGAGGGAGAATACTTTTACTTCCTGCAGACATATTCCAAAGTGTGTTCACCTAATATTTCCTTCTGAAGCCAGATACTTGCCAGATCTTTCTCTGAAGTCAATGTATACCAAGAAACAGAAGTTAGGGGCTAAGGATTTAGCTCAGTGGTTCTGGCGCCTGTCTTGCAAGCGGAAGGGCCTGGGTTCAATCCCCCGGGAAACACATACAATACTGGGCATGGAGACTCACACCCAGCAGCAATCAATACCACATACCACAGTACGAGACATGAAAAAGTTGGGAAGAAAGAGAACAGAATTACTTGAGTTACAACTTGTGGTATTATGTGTTCAAAAGGCCAGGAAGCAGAGATTCCTCCTCTATTTTCTGAAAACTGAATACCCAACATGCTACCCGATGGATTAACTGTGCTCCTAGGAAGTTATTCCACCATTTACCAACTAAATGAAAAATCCAGCAGCATAAACCTTAAAAAAAAATAGTGACATTAGGAAAGCCTAGTTGAGGTAATGTTGATTTGTTTGCATGTAATGGAGTAAAAAATTGAATTTCTAAAAAACCTACACAAATTACTATGGCTATCAACCTGTTAAATGCCTAGTACATGCTATGCATTGTGATAAATTCTTTCATGTTATTGATTTATTTAATCTTTACAAAATTTCTATAACAAATATTTCCCTCATACTGGTAGTACAACTGAGAGGCGGGAAAGTTAAGGGATTAACCAATTATTTTACAGATGCATTTCAAAAATGTGAGAGCAGTTCAATATATATAATATTGATTTATATTTATATTTACCTAGAAATCATTTATCAACTTATTTGCTATTGTGAGTTACAATCATTTTCCAAATTCTTCATATTTTAGTAATAATTTATCATTTGAAGAGAGTTTTCAACTATGTTGGTACATTTTAGCCTCCAGTTTATCCCCTAAGGAAGGCATGTAAGAGACATCCTGGTACAAAAAACCAAAATAACAATGACAACAACAGCACTACAGTTTAGAAAACAGAAATGTCCAGCATGATAATTCCCCAAACAGCTGAGGTCAGAGTTCAATCTTTCATTTATAATGCAAAACACTGTAAATTGCCATAAATATCTCTAATTCTATTGAAAAGAAGTTAATATATAGTAACATTCCATTATTGTTGAAGCTCAAGAACATTTATGATGTGCTCTACAATGTGTCCAAATATAAGAATGAGAAAGAAGTAAAATGCATTACAACAGTGTGCTGTGTGATTCTCTCTGGGAGAATTAGTACTAAGGAAGGAAGAACACTGTTATGTTGCCATATGGTTCAAATGATTCAGCAAAATTAATTTTTCATATTAGAAGAAGATGCTCCCCACACAGACTACATGCTAGTGGGATAAGCTCTTGTTCATGGGATCCAAACAGTAAAAGACAAGTCTTTTCCCAAATTGATTTTGGTCACAAACAGAGAAGGAGGTGGGAGCAATTTAATTTGAAATGTCATAATTTATTTATTTTATAAAGCAAGTTGAAGAAATTCTGGGCTCAGAATTTGCTCTCAGAGCCTTCTGATATATGGCACACCAGGCAGAGCCTCAAAAGGCTTGAGAAGTTATAATACTGGTTACACTTAAGAAATAACAGAACTTTGAATGTTGAGGTTAGACAAAATTTGAAAATATTTCACACTCAATACCCCCAAGATCTGATTATTCAGTCTTGTTTGAATCTACTATGAAGGAGTTCATTAAACTCTAAATTGGTTTATTACAGTGCTGGGCACTGTTGTGTTTTTCAAGTTCATCCATGTATTAATCAGCTTTTCTGTTAATGGGGAAAAAACTACCAGGTAGCCACAATGTAACCACTTACCAGTACAATTATTTAAATACAGGGCTACTCAAACTTCATACTTTTTATTAAGTTTTTATAAGATAATATGACAAGAAATATATTACTTTTTTCCCAAAACTTATTCAACACACGTATCAACCGCCTGAAATGTCACTTGCCTAAGTGATGATTAGATTAGTCAGCACATAAATAAAAGTAGTGCCCAGAAGGCACTCAGCAGACTGTTAAATGGTTCAAACAGGAGAGCTTTTTGGTTCACTGTTTCTGTGAAATCAGTCCATGGTTGGTGAGCTACAAGACAGAAACATCAAGAAAGTGTGCAAGGCTGAAGAAAAACGCTTAGATGACGGGGCAGGGAAGAGCACAGGAGAAGAGTGCTAGAGACAGGCGTGTCCTCCCTCGTCTGGCTCCAGGGACCCACTTCCAACTGGGTCCTGTCTTCTAAAAGCACATTCAGCCACGAACATCACTGGTTATGTCACTGGCGGAGCCAGCACCCCCATGACTCAGTAACTTCTCCAGGGATCTCTTCCGCCAGTCAAGTTAACAAACCACCATCGTCTGTTCATAATTAACATCCATAAGTCCAAATCAATGCTCAAGAATCTCAGTGAATAAATGTAATCCATTTTCATTTATTAACAACTAACAATTTAGGGCTGGGTATTTAGCTCAGGCTTCCAGCACCTGCCATGCAAGCACAAGGTCCGGGTTCAATCACAGGTAACCACATACACCCAGTGTGTTGAGTGTGCCCACCAGCACACTATTGCACCAGACCCTATTGCAAAAAAAAAAAAAAAAGAAAAAGAAACAAAAAACCTAACAATTTAAAGATGATTAATTCTACATGATTCTGTTCTTTTCTTTATTAGATATCCACTATTCAATCCTTTTTTTCTCATGGTGCAGACTTCTGAATTTTCTGTTTGAAGTCTTGATTTTTAAAAAATATTTTTGTTTGTAAACACTCTGTTTAAAATCCTATTTATGGGTTTTGCTCAGTTTAAGAATATGAGATCACTTGTAGATAAACACGAAATACAGCAGAAAGATTTTTTAAGGAATTGTCAACTTTTTCAGCTCTTGTGAGTAAAAATCATTTATGTAATAAAATTATTGATGTCACAAAGATTTCTATAATTGCAGTGTAGAATAATTTAAATAATTAGCCATTTTATGCCTGTTTTTACATTTCATCCAGAAAATAAAAATGTTTTGGATTTCATTCATCTCATTCTCTTTCATTTATTTCTCACAGTGATATCTTCTCTGGGAAAGGACTGCTTCTATTGCATCCCATTACCCACAATGACAAATGCAGAGAATTAACTCCACTCCCGATCACTGGTTCATCTGTCATACTTAGACTGTCTCATCATCTCTCTCTGTCTACTTCCATGTTCCTCACTGTCAATGCTTAATTCTCTTTGCAAATTTCAGGGGTGGGATAAATCATTCATTCAGCCAAGAAATATTACTGATTGTCGACTATGAACAAGACATAGCTCTGGGCACTGAAAATCAATTGAATGAATAAGACACTCAAATCAAAGACTTCAAACTCTGAATTTTTAATTAAATATATCAAATAAAAATAGATTGTCTGGTACAAAAACAATTACCTTTAACTGGAGGATAATGAATATGTTGCATTATTGAGGGATTCTTTCAGCAGGTATCAATCCATATTCCTTGTAGCCTTGACAATTTAAAATCCTCTTCACTTATTTTGGTATATTTAAGACATTTTAGGGAAGTAAAGTTTGTTAATTCCAGAGAGATCATCTAATTCACTGAGCATTTAGCTGGTCTAAGACATAAACATTTGCCCATGTTTTAGGAGATCAGACAGCTCTAATCTGAAGGTGTTTAGAGAAGATTTGGAATTTCTTTAAATGAACAATTCACCACTTCATAAGACATTAACGATCATCATAAGTCTCACAAACATGAACGAGAAGAATGCAACAGTAGTTTAAAGGACTCCAAAGAAAGCAGAAACACACACTGGTATCTTTCATTTCTAAAAGGTAAGGTGCCTGGGGAACTGATTTAGCAACCTGCTAAAGTAGATGAATGTGCACAGAGCAATAAAGACAGTGTATGTTTTTTTAAACTGGGTCCTCTAAATGCAAGGTAATTGAAGAAAGTTTCCAAATAGCCTGAAGGAATTGATTCAAGTAGCATCACAGAAACCACAGCAGTGACAGAAAGATGCTGAAGGGCCTCAGATCTGAGGAGTCATTTATAAATGAACCACTGAAAAAACAATTAACTTCCCTAGAAAGAATAAAAACATACCTCAAAACTTCAATATCTAATAAGAGAAAACACGTTGGTATTGAGCCCTTGGAGGGTCTGTGCCTCTATTAAACTAGCCACTTAGATATCTGCACTGCTGGACATTTTTTTTTTTTTTGGAGACCGGGTCTTGCTTTGCAGTTTTGGCTGGCCCTGAGCTCAGACTTAAACTCACAGCAATCCTCCTGCCTCTGCCTCCCGAGTGCTGCGATTACAGGCGTGAGCCACCATGGCCGGCACTGTGGTATGTGGTACTGATTGCTGCTGGCGTGAGTCTCCATGCCCAGTATTGTTATATGATTATCAGGGATCAAACCCGGGCCCTTGTACTTGCAAGACAGGCGCCAGTACCACTGAGCTATATCCCCAGCCCAATGCTGGAGTTTTTAATTTAGCTAACTTCCATGTTAGGGTTTTAGTTTTTAGTTGATAGTACGAGTGGTAAAAGACATATTTTTATTAAGAAGATGTATTTGCATACACAGGAAATAAATACATATTAATTTGTATTGAACTTATTAGGTCTGAAGATAACAAGAAAAATTAAAGAGCATCACTATAAAGCCTTATCACTAATACTGAAATAAATCTGCTTAACAGATGCAGAACTGGCAAACTGTTCAATCTCCACAGAACCACAGTCAATGAATCTCCAATAGACACAATTTGCATTGTTATGGAGAACACCCTTTTCATGTTCATTAGTTTTCTATAATGTGGACTTGTAATAACCCAATGAAAAGCAAAGACAACTTGAATATATAGGCTACTCCATAATCATTTTAATACATATGAAAATATTTCCCAATTTCCATTTTATACTAGAATCTTGGTTCAGTGAAGCCTATAATTTTATGGAAATGTGTCAATATATACACGAGGGCTTCAAAAACTTTTAATCTAATGTTGCTTTATTTAAAATCACCTTATTTCTTTGGAAGAAGAGGTGAATCAATTACCCACTTCATTCTTGTACGGCAATTGTGTTCAAACAGACTCAGGTGTTAAATATGCATCTTGACTACAGATTGTAAAACAGAAAATAAAAAGATGGCATACAGCACAAACAGAACAAAATAGGTTTAATATTTTTTCAGCAGTCAAATCAAATGCTTAATAAAACAGAAAGACAAACTCAGCCTCTAATGTTTTAAATGGTCTCCAGCCATCCTCCCAGTAACTTTACAGTATGAAAACAATATCCTATCTGACATTGTTGTATGTTACATTCCAAACTCCTTTCCCTAAATCTTTGCCACTCCTCGAGGTCTCCTGGGAAATATTTGTCTTTCACCAAAGAGGATCTCTAATCATGTGCAAACTGTTAGGAAAAAAAATCACATCTTAGTAAGAAAGATACCTCTGGAAGGTTCCCACCAGAATAAAATTGGTAGACAGAAAATGACCTGTCAAAAAGTTCAAGGCATCTCTCCTTGGACCCTTTCTTTTATTTTTATTTTTTTATTTTATTTTTTTAAGGTTTTTTTTTGAGACAGGATCTCGCACCACACCTGGCACTGTGGTATGTGGTACTGATTGCTGCTGGGGTGAGTCTCCACACCCAATAGTGTTATGTGGTTACCGGGGATTGACCCTGGGCCCTTGCGCTTGCAAGACAGGCGCCAGAACCACTGAACTATGTCCCCGGCCCCCTTTGGACCCTTTCTTGAACCTAATTGTGCAAGTGTCTAGAAATCCAGTTTTCATTCTGTACTCTAGGAGATGTATTCCTAACAGATGGCAAAAGAGTGTGGGACATGCCATGCTGAAATATGCTATTTATATATTGATTATTTGGAGATAAAAGCACGACAGAGTCAGGATGTACAGGAATATCCTTTCTACCTGAACACAGGCCACAGCACTGACGATGTGAAAAGTACCATATTTGTCCTGGGAAAGAACTGTGTCAACATCACAGACTGTAAAGGTTGCTGAAATGAATATATACACAGAAACTTACTAAATTAACTCTTATCTTCCATATTCTTTCTACATTATGCCTCTTAGTGACTATCCACCAGACACTGGCCTGAGTCTAAACTCCTGTGTCATTTTCTTCATGGAGAATCAATTCTTTGTCCAAAAACATACATGAACTTCCTGCTTTGACCACTTCTTCAGGTCTTCATTTTGTCATGACAACTACCAGGGACAGGTAAGGTTCAAATGAAATTTCTGTTTTTCTTCTGTTCATCTGTCATATAACTTTAATTTTTAAGTCCAGCTGGAGATATTAAGGGATTTTTTTCTCCCCTACAGTTTATCACTTTTATTAGTACTCATGTAGAATACATAATGAACAAATATATTGTAAGCAGATGTGCATATGCATATCACATCTTAATCCAGTTTCCTACCCCTTCCCTTCCTGTCCCTTGCCCTCCATCCCTAGATCCTCTTCCCATCTTCTCTTTTCCTATAATCTATATTTGATTTTGCTCATCTTATTATTTATAGGTCGAATTCCACATATAAAAGTGACCAGGAGATATGTAGACTTCTGTATTTGATTTATTTTACCTAGCATATGGTCTTGGGGCGATCATTTTTCTACAAGTAACCATTTATTTTTCTTCATTTGATCACTATTGATCACTTAAATTGCCCAGATTTGGGTAGAGTTTTCATTTTAGGGATCTTTTAAATTTCTATATACTCTAGATATTAATCTAGAGGTTGAAATGAGGGTTCTCTTCAGAAAGTCCTTGGCTATACTTTACCTACTTTATCATTCAGTAAACTAAGAGCTTGTGTTTTAATATCTAGATCTTTAATCCATTTTGATTTTATTTTAGTATTGGATAAGAGATACAGTCCATAATGAACCTTCTGTATGTGCTTAATCAGTGTTCTCAGCACTATGCATCTATCTTTAATCATGGAAATTCTTCTTCAGGAATGAGCTAGGGGTTGTACTGTAAGAGACCAGATTCATTCAACTTCAAAAATGCACATACTGGCCCCCCAAAAAGAAGTACTGATTTATTTCAAGGTGAATGTATTCATGAAAAATGTTTACTGATAGCAAATGGGTTGTTATAGGCATTCTACATCCTCTCACTGCCTCTATGGTCAGAAGAAAGGGAAGGCGTGTGCCAAGTAATTAGTGCAGGTGGAGAGAGATGCAGAGTGGATGGACTGCAGAAGGAAGTGGTTAGAGATGGAGCTTGGGATAACTTGGTTTGCATTTGCAAAGCTCCATCATGGATCAGTATTTTGTTATAATTTAGAATGAAGTCTGTTCACAGTCAGCAAGACACAGGAGGTCAAAGCGTCAGAATTCAGAAAACAGAACACAAGAAAAAAAAAACATTCACGGTTTTTCTTTATCCTCAGTGCCACAATTTCTGATTGGTAATGATTCAAATGGTGAAGAAAATGGGGGAGAAGAACAATGAAAATCAAAAAAGGTTCAGAAAGCTGTACACCTCTTTTTATATTCTTGCACTGGGAGTAAAACAGACAATTTGAACAAGCTAGGGTTCTAGGAAAGAGTGATGACTAACAGCAGGAACTTCAGATTGCTGGTTATGAGCTAGGTATTTTAAAACAAAACGTTGAATTCACATACAGTCAGATTTTAATTGCTTGAAATGGTTTTGAAGTGGACTGTATTAGGTTATGTGGATATTAAAGAGTTAATTGGAAATGTCTTTCTTTTAATTATGATAAAAGGTCTACATATGCCATATTATTTTATCATGATTAATTTATTCTAAGAAATCTAATATCATATTTGAAAAGTAGGAAAAGTCCATTCAATTTCACTTCCATTATTGTTCAAGATGCCCTAATCCCAAACCATCTCCAGCTATAATACGTGCAGCAACCACATATGGTGATACCTTGGAAAGAGAAACTTCTGTAAGCTGTTCCACTCTCAAGCCATTACTGATAGAAAGAGAAGAGACAGTCTTTTTATAATAAGAGTGTCATTTTACAATATATTCTTGTGTGCCTGACACTCTACTGATTGAGTCAAGGGTGTCTGGATTGAGTTGGGTGGAGTTGAGGTCAGAAAACTGAACTGCTTCTTTAATATTTATAATAATAAAAATAATGAAAGTGAAAAAAGAAGTTAATGTTTTGACTTTAAAATTTTGCCTCAAAATCATAATGTTGCCTGAGAGGCTTTTGGGAAGAGAGATATCTTCTAACTCATTTGAATGCATGGAGGAATAAGCCGAACAACAAGCAGAATTGCTATAGAACTAAGATACTCTTTTTCTACTTTATCTTTAACTGTGTTTTGTATGGACTCAATGTTTCCGGGAAGGAGTAAAAGGAAAGACTCAACTGCTGATCTCCAGACACTGGGACTCACTGAAGAGGAGAAACTGTGTATTAGATCAGATGAGGTGGATGTGTATGCCTGGGATGCCTGCCCCAGTTTGAGACTGTGTGGCACATTGACAGAATTCAGCAACACCAGGAAACCATTGTTCAGCATAAAGAGGACCAAAGGAGAGGGTGGTTTGTTTTGTGGGTATTTTTCAATTTGAGTTGGGATCTTGTTATGCAATGCAGACTGCCCTTGAATTCACAATGTAGCCCAAGCTATCCTCAAGCTCACTGTGATTCTCCTGCCTCAGCCAGCCAAGTGTTAGTATTGACAGGCTATGCCCAATTAAATGGGGAGTTTTAAACCTGAGTTTGCTGCATGCATGATAGCTGCAGATAAAGGACTTTGCTTCTCCTTATGTTCCCCCAGGCACATGCTGTTCTACACAAGTTACAGTGTTTTGACAAAAGAGATGAGGATACAGAATATAGGACAAACATTCAATATCTACCGCACATGAGAACCCCAGAGGGATCACTTGTAGGAGATGGAGTTCTCAGGATCACAGGTTTCCTTATGATTAGCACCAATTGGAAACTAGACTACAAAACTATTGTGATAAAAACAGCATGTAAGGCTTAAAATGTTTGTGTCTCCTCTGAAATTCATGCAAAAACTGAATCCCCAAAGCAATGACTTTTCAAGGTGAAATCTTTAGATAAGTTCATCCTAAGGACTCGCCTTGCATGAAATTAAATGGTGACTTTATAAAAGGACTAAGGAAAATCATGTAGACTTTATTTTTTGGCCCCATCACCTTCTGCTACATGTAGTTTCAGAAAGGGCTCTGACCTGACTACCCATGCCAGCATCTTGACTTTAGACTTCTTCTCAGTCTTCAAAAGCATAAGAGATAAATTTATGTTGTTTATATATAAGCCAATCTTAGGTATATTGACAAAGAAATACAACGGGACAAAGCAACACATTAGATCTCTTTTCTTAATCATTGGCACTACTGATAGCTTGGCTTGTGTGGGTATTTTATGTACTGGATACTATTAGCAGTTCCTTGACTTCTACCCCGTCTGAGCTAGCACAATTATTCATCTTACCCCAAGTTTGACAACTAAAAATACTACAGACCTTGCTACACATCCCATAGTATGCAAAATTGAACCTAGCTGAGAATCACCATACTAGATGAATACTATAGTCAACCAAGAATAGAGCAGGAGCAGCAAAAAAGGGAAAAGTACTGAGTGATAATAATGAAAGAAGATGAGCAAAACTAAATTATCTTCTCAAGATAACTAGCTGCAAAAAGAATGGACCTTGAAAATAAGACATTATCCTGAAGGACCAGATATTTGTGGAATAAAGAAAGAACCAAAGGAATATGGCCTTCATCATTTCTTAGAGACAATATTTCTGATTATGTACTATAATCATCTTAACAATCTGGTCCTCATGGGCAACTGAGAATATAACAGGCAGCACTGGTAGCAACTGCTGAGGACAGATGGTGGCTTCTGAACAGCACATGAGGCACCTCTTGGAACTGAGGTGAAATGAAATAAAAATTTGCATGGTAAGGTCATTCCATTATGAGTACTTGTTGAAAGAACAACCTTAAGTTTTATAACCTTTGCTTGTATCACATTCTTCAGCTATACTGTTTGTTCAACAACTCAGGGAAAGGCTATAAATCAGATTATGAATATTTTGTATGATTGTTCTGGTCAGTGTTTAAACTGACTTGGTTCTCCTTCCAAGACTGATTCTTTTTTTTTTTTTTAAGGTTTTTTTTTAGGTTTTTTGAGACAGAGTCTCGCTTTGTGGTTCAGGCTGGCCCTGAGCTCAGCCTCCAACTAACATCACAGCAATCCTCCTGCCTCTGCCTCCCGAGTGCTGGAATTACAGGGGTGAACCACCACGCCTGGCACTGTGGTATGTGGTACTGGTTGCTGCTGGGTGTGAGTCTCCACACCCAGTATTGTTATGTAGTTACCGGGGAATCGAACCCAGGCCCTTGCGCTTGCAAGACAGGCACTGGAACCACTGAGCTAACTCCCCGGCCCTGACTGATTCTTGTTTTTCAGAAACACTGTAAGTACAGTTGTGTATCCTACAGAATGTCCTGGATTTGGATCACAGTTGTCTTTTTGTTTGTTCTCCATGACTCACTAGAAGGTGTATACTTGACATAGCAGAATTCAAATAAGAGTAAGAAGCTACATGAGTTTTCACTGAATATGGATTTGCGTTCCCTGAATATAATACTTCTGCCAAACCTACCCTCTTTGGACTCAGAGAATGCATTATCCACTGTCAAGGAATTCTATACAACATGGTCTTTGACCAAGGAACACATTTTACAAGCAAAGAAGCAAGGCAATGTGTTCATGGAATTAACTAGACTTACCACGTTCTTCATCATCCAGAAATGGCTGGATTGACAGAAGTCAATGATCTTTTAAGCACAGGTGAGAAAAGGTTGCAAGGACGGGGCAATGTTCTTCAAAGGCTGCATATGCTTTGAATCAGAAGCCTCTATAGGGTACTCTGTCTCCCCTGGTCAACACTCACAGGTCCAGGAATCAAAGGGTAAAAGGGGGAATGGTGCTGCTCCCCATAAGCCCCAGTAATTTGATAGCAAAACTTCTGCTTCCTGTTTCCATGACCTTATGTTCTGATGGCTCAGATGTCTTATTCCCTGAGGTTAGAAGACTTACCACGAAGTCAGGATATCACTGAACTGGAAGCTACAATTCCTTCCTGGTCATTTTGGTGTCTTCTTTCCTCTAAGTAAGGGAGCCAAACAGATTTCCAGTGTTGGCAGTGGTGACTGGCCCAAAGCATCATAGAAATTGGATTATTCTTCCACAATGGAGAAAAAGAAGAATATATTCAGAGATCTGGAGATCCTTTGAGGTAGTTCCTAATACTACTATAACCTGATATTAAACTCAAGGGATACTATAACAACCTAATACAGACAGAATGATACATAGTCCAGAACCTTGAGGCATGAAGGCAGGGGTCTTCCCACTGTGGAAAGAGATCTATGGAGGTGCTTGCTGAAGGCAAAGGGTATACAGATCAAATATAGATCAAGCAGCAGAAGATAGTAGTTCTAAATACCAGCTACAATCCACGTCAGCTACAGCAATGAGGATTTTAATTGTAATACTTCTTTGCTAATATGCAACATAATATAATATTAGATAAAATTAGTATCATTTATTTATTTATTTATTTTAGGTTTTTGGAGACAGGGTCTCGCTTTGTGGTTCAGGCTGGCCCTGAGCTCAGCCTCAAACTCACATCACAATCCTCCTGCCTCTGCCTCCCGAGTGCTGGGATTACAGGCGTGAGCCACCACGCCCAGCACTGTGGTATGTGGTACTGGTTGCTGCTGGGTGTGGGTCTCCACACCCAGTACTGTTATGTGGTTACCGGGGAATCGAACCCCGGTCTTTGTGCTTGCGAGACAGGTGCCGGAACCACTGAGCTAACTCCCCGGCCCAGTATCATTTATTAAGTGTGTTTAAACCTATGTATAATGTTCAGGTTATGAAATATTAAGTGCAAGCACCACCCAAAGAAAACTTGCCTTCTTTTGTGTGGAGGGGTTAGTGCGCTTCCATTTGCACTCAGGACAATTATAACATGTTGGCCACAGTTATGAACTTGTTTTTCTACTAGTTTATAGAAGTGCATCTGGCTGACAAATGGTGGATTATGACAGTTAACTGATTGTGTCAAGTAAGAAATGCCCAACTACATTACACTGGCATAGTTCTGGACATGGCTGTGGGCATTTATTGAAGACAGAAGATCCTCCCCCCAAGGAGGACGGGGCAGGGGAAATGAAGGCAGAAGAATCACTTCTGTTCTTGGAGGAGCGCTAGTCTTCACCCTGACCTTAGACGACATCTCCTGGCTTTTAGTGCAGATCCTTCAGCCCTCATCACAGACCCTTCAGTCTCCTGACTGCACAGGACACGGCACTGAGTTCCAGGCCTCGGACAGCATCCTTTGGCTTTCCAGGGCACAAAAGACACCTTGCCTTCTTCTTCTACCCCTGACTCTGTGGGCAGCCCACACAAGATGATCTTGTAAATTCTTACAGACTTGTACATTTTGCATTAAATCTGTTTCCCTTATCAGCACTGACTCATACGAACTTACTGCAATACAATCCTAATTCAGTTCCATGCTTGATGTTACCTTTTATCTGATATTTTGTTTGCTTACTTACTGTCTATTTCTCTTTGATTCCTAAAACAGCATTTCCATGAGGATGCTTCTCAACCCCAGCAAATGCTGATTCCATCTGTGTTTCCCAAGGATGAGGCCAAAGGCCACACCACCTGAGAGAACAAAACACAGGAAGTCTAGTCCGCTCACTTCCTGATGTCCTGTCATTCTGTTCCTCGAGAGTTCTTATGTGCTCATTTTCTTTGGTCTTTTCGGTCTTCCAATCAAGTGACATGTGAGCAAGCCCTTGTCTTTGCTAAGCCACACTTTTAGAAAAAGAGATGAATAACTGTGTACTATCACCAGCTTGATCCTACTAGGGGAGTCAAAATTAAAATGTATAATCAACATAGAAGGAGACTTTAATCTACAATCTGTGTACACATTGAAAGACATTTTAGAAACTCATTCAGTGTTCAACCCTGGAGGGAAATTTCACCTTTTACTTTACAAAATGAAATGAATTGCTGCAGAGAGCGTAAGTTACCTAATCATGTTTACAGAAATTGTGTGGTTTCTTGACTCCCGCATGTTTGGTTCACCTTCTGGAACTGTCTTTTCCAAATCTTCTCAAGCATTTCAACCTTTGGGATGGTGACGTGCTGTCCCCAAGTTATTCACTCAGCTTGCTGCAAAGTTTCTAGACTCCCTGTGCATCAAATCTTTACATTTCACCTTGCTGCCTCCCATTTTTATTGAATTGTAATTAGCCCTACTCTATTTTAATGAGTATGTTAATGTGTTCCTGTTGGTCTCAGCCTGACCTTGTATATGTTTGTCTTTGAGACTGTGTTTCTATTTAAACTGCAAGCTCTTGGGAGAAGGAAAAGATGCCAGTTTAATCACCCTACTGGCATGTGTTCCGACAAGCTTAACAAACAGTATTTGGTGGTGATAATGATGACAGAGTAGGCATAATAATCTTTGCCTTTCTCTCTATGGAACTGTGTGGTTGCTTTATTTTGCATCTAGAATTATCTTGCTGTTTGGGAGACAGATCCTTTAGGATTCGGATTTGTCTAAAGACCAGAAAGTGCAAGCAATGTTTTCCTTCAACAACTGCCCTCATCAAAATTCTGAATTTTCTCCAGATTTGCAAAAGGAAACCAAAGTGTGAAACCCAGAGATAGAGTGTGGAGTGAAGCTGTCATTTTATATTTGTTTTCCAGGACACTGCTGAGCATAGCAATATAAATGGTAAATGCCACATTTCATTTGCAGGAGAGCAGGTGGCATATGAGGCAGGGGAATTGAAAGGTTGTAGAATATGTAGGCAAGCAAAACAACCACAGAGGAACAGGAGCTGAGGAGGTAGTTAAACACATTTCCTGTAAAAATAAAGAATCTATCTCACGCAGAAACAAGTTAGAGTGGCTAAGTTTCTCACAGGCCACTTAATGAAATCTGAAATAGTATAGTATGGTGTTAATGTTCTTCACCCAAACCACACTGGCTGGAATCCCTGCACCAACGACTCACACCCAAGATCTATCTGATTATTTTCTGCTGATTAAATGAAA